>JAQFZF010002353.1:0-12567 GCA_034695365.1 Enchytraeus norvegicus
CTCTGCCACGTGGCAGGTCCAAGGCAAAAATTCATACACACAATCAACTATCTCGCTCTTTAATGAGCACACCATCGTCCAATCCAATAAGTTCGTCTCATCACAAAGGCTTTGCCTTCTCCACGCCTAAAATGATGCCTTGTTCAAGGAAAATATTGGTTTCTGAGGTGGTTTTCTATTCCCTTCCGCAGTAGCTACGTAACTTGTAGCTTTGGCTCTTACGAAACACGTGCAGTTATAGGTTTGACTATTCTCAAATATCCCGGACCCAACACGGGAAAATACAGACATGGGCACCATTAAATTTCAATTTCAATTGTAGCGTTGGTAATCAAGTTACAGATAATTAGTATTTAAATTAACGTCTAAAATTTATTAATGAAATATTTTTCGAAATGCACACTATGGAAGTCTATGGTAAAATTTGTAAACGTTTATTGTGGATAATCTTTAGCTAAGATGTCGTAACAAAATGCTTATAAATTTAAGCAAATATTATTAGGCCTATATGTAGACTTAATATGTTGGTCCAGTAAAGTGTTTTGCCCTTCTCAGAACAGATCGTATTAACACGGGAGCTGATCCCAAACTAAGCGATACAGCACATATGTAACAATTATCACATTCAAGCGGATCGCTTCTCTTCACATATATACGATAGAATCAAACATCATGCACGTGCATAACTTCGGAATCTTCTGAAGCAGTCACCGACTACATGCTGATTGCTCTCAATTAACCAACCCACGAAGGGATTGAGGGCTTGGTTGTACCTCTGCACATTCGAGATTTACCCTCTGATAATGTGACTCTTCAGATACAATACAACGAGGATTTAACGTCTGGTTCCCAGTGGTCAAAGTGGTTCGAGTTAGCCGGCGGAACGCTACCTTAAAACACCCAGTCAGATCTGCCGGAACGCTCAGCAGAGCAGCCGGCACGACGTTCCAGGCTCACTTTGACCACTGCCGGTTCGTCATCCGAAGGCGATGTCATCAGGGACATCGCCTTCGATATTCGACGTCCCTGACATCATCCTTGTATGAGGAAACGGACGTAAGTTCTATATTATTTTTATTATTATAATTAATCGATCCCGGATCTTAGGCGTAAAACCGATAACCACAGGCCGTAGCACTTTAACCAATAAGCCACGCAGACATGCAAGTCCCCACAATAATAGTCAATAGACTCTATTTGATAATACAGATGTCCCGGTTGGATGGCCCAGTCGTTAGCAAGCTTTTCTGATAAGCAAGAGGCCACGCGTTCTACTCCTATTCAGGTCCGTCTCTGACAGTATCCTTGGATACGAAAACAGGCTTTAAATTCAGCTTGTGCATTTTGGTTACAGGGAGAGGTAGAGAGAAGCAGTAGAGGTACAGGCAGACGTACACCACGCAAACTTCCACAGATACCTGCAGGCTCACCAGTGGCTCTCGCAGGTAATTTGAAGCTAGTTATAGCCTATCGGTTAGGTGACTTTATACTATGTGGAAGATTCGTCCTGGTTTGAATTAGGGTTCAGTTTCGGGTTCCAGTAGCCTACTTATTCGCATGATCCGGCAACAATTAACGGTATATTGATTGGTTGGTAATTTGAGATTAATGTCGTGTATCATAGCCAGATGATTAACACTGCAAAGATAATGAAAATGTCAACTAACAACTAGCACTTTCTCTTGTCTATTCATTAAATTTATTCTCAATGCGTAATGCAATATCACAGATTCTGAGGAGGACAGGTGAACTGACAAATTTATCAGAAAATTCAATTAATACTTTTTAACATCCCGAAAATAGAGGTGTTCAGTTTGGATTATCATTTGTCACGAACCAAGGATTTAGGAGTCTGTGATATTTATTCTGTATTATTAAAGAATTGTTCATGCATTCAAGTTTGTCTCATATTCTGATGTTTCTTAATAGGCAACTTTAGGTGCTAAGAATCTTTGTTGATCACGAGATTGAAGTATGACAAGTGATAAACGTATATGCTAGTTATCTTTCTTAGTTGCTATTTTTGTTATTTAATTGTAATTTTCTGCTCCATGATAATTGATTAATCCTACCTTTGCCTAGAACTCCCTCTATCTCTCTCTCTCTCTCTCTCTCTCTCTCTCTCTCTCTCTCTCTCTCTTTCTTTCTCTCAGTGCACTGCCTAACGGCAGGTCCATGGTATATATCTTCATAATTTGTATGCTATATTTTCTTCCAAATAATAATGTTTTCTGAGGTGGGTTTATTTTCCTTCCTCAGTGACTGCGTTAATCGGCTTCAACGAAATACGGGCAGCTTTCTTTTGATCTATTCTCAAATTTACCGTAGGCAACTCCGCCAAACATTTCATTATTGCCTGGTTAATTTGCTGTCGCTATTTCTTACAGCAATGGTTAATATTCTGTTATTTTGTTATTTTTGACAGGGGCGAACAAGAAGTTGCCACAGACCAGGTACAAGGGATCCAGTCCCCACTACCACGCTACCGCCCCACCCAGCTCTCTAGCCGCAGAGCTTCAGGCAGCCCTTCAGGAGGGGTCATTCGACGAGGTTGATGCGGCTGAGCTAAGGAGGCAGTGGTTTCCGGTGAGCCCCGGGGCCGGGGGAGGCGAGAGAGTCCACAGAATGGTCCGGGATCTAGGGACTCCGGACCTGGTGGACCCTGAGAACAAGTATCTCGGGTTCAGTTGGAGTGAAGTGGTCTACGTGACGCCAGAGGCTGCGAGAGAGGCTGTGAACGAGTTGTATAAGATGACGTAAGTGGCTTAATCGATTGATTAATCTACTGTTAGAAAATCAAACAATTAAGTATCCGCAAGCAAAGCGAGGTAGTATAAAAAAAAGATTATGCGTCTGATAACTGAGATTAGTAATTTGCAATTATTATGACGTGTACAATTATAATATTGGTGTTCTGAAGTGAATGAAACTAATCAAACTTCAACTTAGTTGCTTTGGCAAGTAGGCTCATCATTAGCGTAAGTGGTGAACACATATTTTACGGATAGGATTAAATACTAATCACTTGAAGATCTCACTTCAATATAAATCTTCACTTGAAGAAATCTCACTTTAATATAAATCAATTTATGATTATTATGTTAATTAGACCTACAGTAACTTCTTTGTGCGATATTAGTAATTAGTAAGGTATAAATTATATGTGAGGTTATATGCCATAGACCTGCCATTAGGCAGTAGAATAATAATAACGGGGATATGGGTCAGGAAGCATCAGATGCTTGTTTAGGACCCATTTCGTTATCAACGATCAACGATCATTTAGCTATCAACGATCCCACGTGTACGTCCGAGATGTTACTCTCTGATCGGCTCTACCGGGAGTTGAACCCGGACGTCATGTTTGAAAGTCCACGACGCTACCACTAAGCCATCGAGACATACAGTACACTGAGAGAGAGAGAGAGAGAGAGAGAGAGAGAGAGAGAGAGACATTATATTAAGCTGCAATGGGCGATTTGAACCTGCTGTACAAAAACATGAATGGAAAGTTGAAAATGCTACAATGACAGTATTATTCAAAACATCAATCATCACGGTAACTAAGACTTATTTAGGCTAAATTTTGTTTAATATGAGAAGACTAAATTATATTAGAAGCATAAATTGAATAAACACAGCAGAGAAGTTAGCACAATAAAGCGGCGATAGATTAATGGTAACCCTGGCTACAATTAGGAGGATAATTATATAATTATGTATAGCAAGATGATCAATAATAGCATGACCTGTAACAGTACCGTAATTGAATAGGACTAGCCTAAGTGTTTAGCATATTTATTAGAACGATTTTGTATTATTTATTGAGGCCTATGGTTTTAATAATGAAAGATTATTGCATATTTTGTCACTTAACAGGGAATCAGTCGACTCTGAATCACTATCGGAAATTGATCCTAATCCAAATAAATCTCTAGTGACGTCATCACTGACATCATGTATTACTAGTGACGACACTCGTGACGACAGCAGAGGGCGAGATTACGTGTGCCGCAAGTCCTGCTGCAGCACCTCTGAGTCGGAGGGGGAGGACGATGATGATGACGATGACAAGGGTGTCAGCACCACGGCAGACGGACAACAACAACTTAATGATAGCAAGTACGAGGGTGTCAGCTTCACGGCAGGCGAACAACAACAACAACTTGATGATAACAAGCGAAATGATGATGATCATCATCAGCATTATGATACTAAAGAGGAAACCTGTGACATACTACCACAAAGAGCATATCAAACTAAAAGCAAAAACGTTAAGATAGTTGAAGAAGCAAACTATAGATATCAAAACATAAAAGAAGAAGAGAAGGATTACTATCACAGGGAAGAATTTTGTACTGCAAAATGTCTACAAACAGAAACTGGCATAAAATATGACGATAAAAGAATGGCATCAAAAACTGTAATTCCAGATTTACAGGCAGAAATTGACATAAATGGAGATGAATTTCAAAAAAGAACTGTGAAGACTCATTTCCAAACAGATATTGATACCGATGAAGATGAATTTCGAAGTAAAACGATAAAATCCAACTTTCAGACTGAGATAGATAGCAATGAAGATGATTATGGAAGAATGGAACGAGGGAAATACAAGCCGATTAGACCGACATGTCTTCCAGACCTGATAACCACCTCTACCCCCGCCCTGGACCCCTCCTACAGTGCTCCCGTCACCCATAGGAACTACTACTCTATCAGTATGATGGATCAGAGTCCTGAGGAATCAGCTGATCAGCCTGTTGATATTTTGAATTGTGTTACTACGGCAACCGGACCAACTGACCAATCATGTGTCAGGTCACGTGACGGCTCTGACCAATCAGAAAGAGGTATCAGGTCACGTGACGGCGCTGATCAATCAGATGGAGAGGATGAGACTATGGAGGTGGAGCCTAATGTATCCATACCGCCACGTCGACGAAAAGAAGAGAAGAAAGTGAAACTGGTGACGTGTGAGGAGAATCTTAGCATTGGCCAGAAATATCTGAAAGATCGAAAATCGGATACAATAAGTAAGTCGTACGAATCATAGATATACAAATATAAATATAAATAAAGGCGACATATTTAATATTCTTACAGAGAATAGTTATTGAGAACCACAAGGCTCAAAAACAAAAAACGGCCTGTGCTTCCGCGACAAATCCTTCCCGGATGCTGAAATTGCAGCTGGGCTAAATTAGAGTTACATGATGGCATTGCTATTACGCTTCCTATGAAAGATTGTTTAAAATTTTATACTGTGTTACTATGTGCCAGCATATCAACATCCGGAGAACTGAGAAGGATTTTTTGTCTGCAGAAACCCAGACCGAATATTTTGATCCTTATTAACTATTCTCTGGTGTGAATATTTAATATTGTAAACAAAAGATCTCGCCCGTTATACGCACCTTAAAGAATTCTGAATGACGAGTAGACGCGTTCACACATAGGCCTTATCTGTTTCTTATAGGCTAATATTGCTAAGTGATCATCATTATCATTTTTTGTGTGGACTCACTCGCCATAATTATGGGTAGGCGAGCAACTGTATTTCGTTTTATTGACCTGCAAACGGAGAGCAGGAACCATGATGGAAAAAACATTTTCTGAGCTTCACTCTCAGTCAGTTAGACACTGGCGCGTTGAAGACAACGTGCTAGTGTCAAAACAACTGGAAAAAATAGTGTCAATATTGAAACAGTGGCAATTTGATTAACATGGCCTATAACTCAGTGTTATTCTCAGCTAATCTTTTTGCTCATATTTCTCCTATTAACAGAAAACTTATTTCATAATATTATTTCTTTATTCTGTTTCTCCTATGAACAGAATTGAAGACTCCAGTGAAGACGTCTTTCTTCACTCTCTCAGGCAAGTCCTCGCCCGACATCTACCTCGACGAGACAGACGCCACCCACAGGGGGTGTCACAAGTTTGTGCCTCGGCACCCGGAGGAGCTCGCCATAGAGATTGGTGACCCCATATACGTGGATGATGAGGCTGACGACTTGTGGTGCGAAGGTAATACAACACCATAAAATGAGAATTTAACGTCCGGTTCCTCACCCGAAGGCGATGTCAGAGACGTCTCAGACTATGCAATCGCAAGCGGTTTTATGTCACTAGAGCACTCTTGCCAGTGCATAGACCGGAGAAAGCGAGATCCAAAACAGTGAAATTCCGTTAACCAGGGCAAGAACGTATGATTGAATTACTCTAATGATGATAGATTGCCCTGGAAGGTTGCAAATTTGCAATACATGTACATGATTGAAGATCATGTGGAAATATTATTCCTAACTTTCTTTAAGCGGTAAAAGTGAACGTAAGAGAAAGCTCTATAGCTCTACTCCCGGTTGGCATATTAACTTTCTACACATGTCCATTGCTGGCGCAGAAAATGACACAGGAAATGATAAAGAGCGGAAAGAAGATGCAATTTCTTAAATTAAAACTAGTTACAACCCATACCCACCCCTAACCCTAACCCTAAATGATAAAAAGTTATGAAAATAAGAAAAAAAGGTATCCTCGAGTAGCCGTCGAACCTCTTAACTAAACATCAAAATGATTGTCTTATTTTCTGTGCCAGCAATGGCGATGTGTAGAAAGGTAACATGCTCCTGGTTGGATAGCCTCATCCGGGTCCGGATCTGGGAGTATCCTTGGGATTACCAATGTCAAACTTACATGTAGGCCTAGCTCCACAACTGCTAAATCTGAGTTTCTAATAATAATGACTGTGTAAGATAAATCGCAAATAATAAGTAACTACTCCGTGCACTAGTTCCCGTGGTGGGTCTGTTATATTTGAGAATAGCTCAACCGATAACTCGACGTGTTTCGTAACAGCCGACAAACGCAAGTACTGAGAAAGGCAATGGAAATCCACCTCAGAAATCTATATTTTCCCTAAAAAAGGCATCATTTTAGATGTGGAAAAGTCACAGACATTGTGATGAGACATACTATTTAGGTTGGTCGATGGTGTGCTCATTGAAGAGCGAGATAGCTGATTGTACGTATGAATTTTTGCCTTGGACCTGCCACGTGGCAGAGCACTGGATAGATAGACTCCGTGCACAAGACGAGAAAAAACATGCATAGTTGCACACTTGCACAGCATAAATAAAATCAGTCAGCATTTGTTCATAGTTATAGCACAGTTTTCATTGCTTATCAGTATTTAACCTTATTATAGTTGGATAGTTTGAGCTAAGAAAATGTTGATTTAGTATACTAACGTAATTGAGGAAATAATTATATTTAGGCCTACATCATCAGTTAATAGATTACAATCTAGACTTTGTAACATTAGTCTATATTGACTGTTAAATTGAATTTGTCCCAAAGAGGACAATACTTTTGAAGCACACATGTGCAACATTATGCTTATGAAATTTTTATTTTATGACTTTAAAATAGTAAATCTTATATTTAATAATAATTATCAAATTATTCCTTGCGTCAATTTCAGGAGTTAACTTGAGGACCAAGGAGAGAGGCGTTTTTCCCACTGCTTACGCCACAGACTTGAGTATGCTGGATGGAGCAGGTATTTAAAATGATTGTCATAGGCACCGTCAACAATAACAATAATATCATTATTATTTCTCCAACACTATAGCTTCTGTGGTTCTGTGCCAGGAGCCAGTGGCACGATCGGTTAGGTTTCCGTCTGCGGATCAGTATGTGCGGGGTTCGAATCCGAGGCTTGCTCGTCACTGATATCCCTTTCGAGAGATGAAACTGACGTTAAATTTGGCTTTACCTTTTAAGATTGTCTAGCTTTAGAATGCTCACCTCCCACGCGGCGACCCGGGTTCGTGTCCCGGCAGATGCGTGTTTTAATTACAACTACATAAGTCACTATCATTGGAGACGCAATAATGAAATAATAAAAATAATTAAGGTTTAACGTCCATTTTCTCTTCCAAGGATAATGTCAGGGACGGCTCGATTGATGTGTTTCTCATTGAAGCTCGTTCTTTCTCTGTTTCTATGCATTGTCATAGATTCACTTTTTTCTTAATAAAGAAAAGAGAACAGATCAAGTAATCATTGATCTGCTTAGTATGTCACGGGTTCGAGTCCCAGCTGGGTCCTTCTCTGACCGTATCCTTAGATATGGAAATAGACTTTAAACTTAGCTTACATCTACAGCTTTATGCTCATGACAGGATATATTATACAGAGCAATATTTATTTTACTCAGTTTCGGGATAATTTGAGATTACATTACTTTCAATACTTCTGAATCTTGTGATGGAAATTATTATAACAAATAAACTAATAATTATACCTGAATTCCATTCCCAAATCTGCCAATAACAAGAGATAGAATAATCCCCGAGTGGTACAAGGATAAATCTATAAATTTGTGACAAAGTTTACTTCTTCACCCTAATACATATTTTAAAATTGTGTACATGTATAATAATCTCACCTTGACTTTACATTTATATGGAGGCTAAAGACGAATTTAACATCAGTTTCATCTCTCGAAAGGGATATCAGTTGCGGGCGAGCCTCGGATTCGAACCCCGCGCATACTGATCCGCAGTCGGAAACCTAACCGATCGTGCCACTAGCATTGTTCTGTACTATATGAGATATTATAATTAAGTCTTCAGAGTTAGTTATTGACCTATTACCTGATTATAGGTGCTGCAAAGAAATCCAAGTATTTCGCAAAGTTTTTGGGATCGATAGAGGTCAACAGTCATCAAGGTCACGATGTGCTGTGTCACGCTGTCAATAAGGTGAGAAACTATGAATAAGACTATGCGTCCTTTGAGTTACTTGAGTTATCATATAGATATAATCCTGCTATTCTGTCACAATGTCACGCTCTCACGGTTTCACGATTCTCAATCAATGAGTCCTATATAATAGGCCTGTTGTGGGCCTTCGTGATAGGCATATGTGTATGAAAAAGGACACAAAGGCCCGAAGGCGCTAATATGTTCCCCGCAAGAGTAATCGACTAAAAAACACGACATCACTAAAACAATGCATTAGACAAGCAGGTAGAATAATAAAAATAAATAAAAATATAGGCCTACGTACAATCTATAAATGATGCGATATCTTACTATCAGATTTGAAAATCAGATACTTGTTAAAATCGATACAAAATAATTGTCGTTCTGAAGCTTTAACACTATCTAGTAAAACCACATCATCAGGCAGAGAGTTCCAAGATTCAAATATTCTAGAAGAAATGAGTGCTTGTTCGATTATAAGGGTATATTATTAAATTCGACAAGTCTAGTTATGATTTTTTTCAAGTTTGATCTTATTTTATTTTAACAGATAATGCATTTAACAGAATATAGCAGTTCAACATAAGAATAATAGCGTTACTAGCATAGAGTTCGAAAAACTCTGTGTGGTTACACGAAATGATCAAAATTAATAGAAAATAAACAAAAACATAATTCTATGCAACCTGTAGTGACGTCGGCTAACATTATAACAAATTACTTGTGGTCAGGAAAATATGCGTAATATAGTTTTAAAATAATTATTTAAACATAGGCATAATCATATCCATTGAAATAAAATTTATTAATAGCATATCATATTAAAGATTTATTTAGATATCGCGAATGAGAAACCAATAAGGTCACTCGTAGCTTATTAGGCCTAGTATAATTCAATTAACATATTTCACAAACTTACTTTAAAATAGAAAGCGAATCAGTAGTCTTATTTCATCTGGAATAGAGTCCCAATAATTTTAGATCTCTAATTTTTAAACATTAAAAAATGACAAAAGTGACACTACCATCACCATTATTTTAATGCCCTAGGTTGTAAATGACTCGGGCAAAAAAAGATAATATTGATATTTATTGCTTTAAAAAAATCTGTATAGATAAAAAGTCTATGTTTAAGAATTTCCGAAACTCGGGAATGTCGTCGAAGGTGCCGCGAGACGGCATTCCAGACGACTAACAAACCCACAAATGTTAGTCGTTGGTTGACGTTTTGGCGGTCTCTAGTCATCTGGTTGGTTGGTAGTTTGAGCTTAAAGTCACTGTCTCATAACCACATGATTGTTGACTATAATAGTTGTTATAATACCAAGCAGTCGGTGTACACAGATATCATCAATACACGCTCTAACAACAGCTCTAGCTAGCCGAATTTGGAAACGAATCCCGGCTATCTCGCCTTCTGGCGAGATCAATTGCATACGCTAGTATAATTTTTATTTTTATTTTTATTGTCGACTATCAAACAGCAACCAACGACTAGCATTTCTGCCAGTCAGGCCAAATAATATTATTAGCTCAAGACGTAGTTCAAATACTACTAGGCCTATGCCAAGACATTGCACTACGTCTTGAGCTAATCTGACTGGCCGAAGAGCTGGTCGTTGGTTGATATTTTGACTGTCGTTGATCATCTAGTTACGACTCGTCAACTTTAAGCTCAAACTATCAACCAACCAATTGAATGAAGTGTTAATTATTTTTCTAACCAACCATTAGCCTACATTGGATACTCTTTGCTTAAAAATTGTCACGTAGCCTATACTGAACCTACAAGTACATGTACAGCGTCATGAGCAGAGATGTTCTGGTTATAGGCATAACGTTCTAGTTACATTGCAGAAGTGATGCTATTCGTGTACAGAAAGCGTGGACAGGCTTTATATTCGGGTTTATATTCGGGTTTTTATTCGGGTTTATATTCGGGATACTCGACGTAGAAGGCCTTCTTTGTCAGTTGTAGCGGTACAATTATTGTGTGGAAGTTCTGCAGTACGAAATTGCTGTAGTAAGGCAAGTAACGTACTTGTGACACCATACTTAGCGTGGTACATACATATCATTACTACTCATAAAAATCTTTTCTTTATGGGAAGATGACTAATATGATTCTAAATTGTATATTCTGATGATATTATTCTATTTTACTATTCTAATATTTTATACTATTATATGGTTGGTATCGTACTAAAGCGGTTTGTAAGATAACTATTTTACGCAACCGCTGGATAAAAGATCTAGGCCTAAAACTTCTCGATGGATTAGAAATGTATATTGAACCTATCATTTATAACCATAGCTATTATGCCTAAAGCCAAATGGCATATATTTACATGCCGACTGACTTTGCCTGGACATATTTAACACATAAACGAATATAACCCAAATCATAACCCCTACCATAACCCTAATCGAACCCATGTCGATTTCAATCAATCACAGCAGAGATTAAGACACAATCATAGAAAGTTAAATCTAAATGCCTACAAATTGCACGGAAATTAGTCGCTACTAATTTAACCTGATTGGCAGAAGAGCTGGTCATTAGTGATATTTTTTGCAGTCGCTAATCATCGATCTAATTTATGACGCAGAGACTTAAAGCTAAATTACCAACCAACCCATGGGCAAAATATACATTTTAAATCAATATTAGATATTATGTAATGTCATTAAAAGAATATAAGCGGGTGTACCCGCTCGTGAGTATGATAATTGTATACAAGGTTAGCACATCAGCGATATATAGTATTTATATACCGTCTAATGACGAAAAAGTGGTATTTATTTCTCATTTAACTGACTCTAATTCGTACTTATTGATTATATTTTTGCAAAGCCGTCACGAAGTCTAACTCAAACAATAACCCTAACCTTCACCCTCACTATAACCCTAACCCTTACCCTAACCCTAGCCCAAACTCTAAAAATTAAAGAAACTAGGTGATATTAATGATGTGCTAAACTTATATACAATTAATTATCATTCTCGCAAGCGAAGCGGGTATGCTACTAAATAGACGGAAGCGGGATGGAACTCAACGTGCTAATAAAACCCGTCTCAGTGCAGCACACGCTTGGGTGTAAAGTGCTCGATATCATCGAGGATGCTTAAAGTATTTCTGTGTTATTGTTGTACAGCTAGTAGCTCGGAGACAGAAAGCCCCAGATCAATACAGCCCACCCCTGTGTTCATTAGAGATCGATGAGAGTGGAATCAAGATGACTGATCGATCTAAGGTTTGAATCGATCAATCAATCAATCAATGAGTCAATCAATTCTAAATGAATCGTTTAAATAATAGCCCATGGAGCTGTCTAAACCCAGGACAAAAAAATAAAAATAAAAATCAATCAATGAAGAACACGATTAATTGTAGAGATAGTTGGTTCAAGACTCGCAATTACTCTGTCAGGGCTTTCTCAGTCATCAATTTGAGATAAAAGCTCAACTCGGCTTCTGTTGACTTCAATATCCTTGTTGAACTAGTGAATACGATTTCAGTAAGGGCTAAGACAATTTTTCCCTCAATTAGAACAATGCAAAGTTGCATCGAGAGTTTTGATGTATTTCTTATAACACCAGTAGGTAACAATAAAAGAACGATGATTTTAGGCTAATAATAATAATAAATTATAAACTTTCTGTGAAAAAATCCAGAAAAATAGAGATCACTCTCTCTCTCTCTCTTCTCCTTATCTTCTCTCTCGCACTCTCTCTCTCTCTCTCCCTTCTCTCTCTCTCTCTCTCTCTCGCTCTCTCTCTCTCTCTCTCTCT
>JAQFZF010002354.1:0-12565 GCA_034695365.1 Enchytraeus norvegicus
ACATTTAGATAAAGACCAAACTTTTCGCTCGCTGTCTTGACCGCACGTATAATATCCTTCAAATCATCAGTAGAACTGGCTGCCAGTGTTTTATCATCTGCATATCTAAGATTATTGATGCACTGTCCAGTGTGTCCACCTATCTTAATCCCAACTTCAAATTGATCTAGAGCTGCTTCAGGCATAATGCTTTATCCATACAAATTGAAAAGCATAGGCGACAATATACAATCATGTCGAACACCTTTCCCAATACTAAATTCTGAAGTCTCACCACCAGCACTCCAGCAGTCTTCATTGCCGCTACCAGGTTTGAATGAAGTTTGTGCAGTAGTTTTATTAAATGTTTCAGAACACCACGTGTTCCTATAAAACGTGTTCCAAGCCTACACGTATCAGGGAAAATGACATCTATTCGAAGATAAAGAATATCCTGAAGTAAAATTCGATTCAAAATCTGCTTATTTTGCGACATACAGTGTATCTTATCTTCAAGACACAGAGAGTGACTTGGGTCATGCACTGCCCTTGTTATACAATTTTTACATTAACAAATGGGTCCTCCTTTAAAAATGGGATACATATTGGTCTTTATTATAGGCGAAAAATGTCCCTTGGGAGGGGATCTAACGACCGCCTCGTAGAAAATACTGGCCCACAAAACAGCAATGCGACGTTAACGTTCGATGCATCATCTGACGACACCATCATGAACATAACAAATACTTAGATTGATCAATGGTGTGCTCAATGAAAAGCGATGATGTAAGCAGCGAATAGAGTTGGATCTTGAACTCGCCGTGCGGTTGAGCACTAGATACATAGAGAGCATTGCCTATATAATTATATTTAATGTATACCGGTATAACTGAAATAAATGGCTCGAAGACTTGGTCCGCTTCTACCTGAAAATAATATGAAATAGGGATGTGGCGTCATAATATTAACGAAAATGCATGTACATGTAAGCCTATTTTGGGAGGTTTGCTCAGTAAAATATTTAAAGTTGTTTGCTAACATCAACTTAATTACAATAGGGAAATACGTATTTTATATTTTTGGAAAATAAATGTATGTTACTGTATTTGATTTTTTTGCCATATTTTAGGTAAGATTATTTGATTTACTTTATATAGGCTATTTTATATTTTGGGAAAAATAGTTCAACTTGCATTTTACTTCATTTTATTTTGAGTTTGCTGTATTTCACAAAATATTAAATCAATCATAACAAACGTTAGCAGACAGCTTAATTCAATTGAACGTAAGAGAGGGATAGAGAGAGCGAGAGAGAGAGAGAGGGAGATAGAGAGAGAGAGAGCGAGAGAGAGAGAGAGAGAGAGAGAGAGATGGCGATAGAGAGATGGCGAGAGAGAGACCGACAGGCAGACAGGCAGACAGACATAGACAGAGACAGAGACAGATAGATGAAGAGACAAACACAGAGACAGACAGACAGACAGATAGCCTAAAAAGACAGAGGCAGTGACAGACAGAGACCAAGTCAGCAGATATAGAGACAGAGAATGAAATCAGAGGAAGAGACTTAGACGGAGATAGAGACAGAAACAGAGACAGAGACAGGCTGAGAGATCAGAGTAAAATAGCAGTAGAGTTGGAGAGGGCCGGGGGTATTTAGCTACAGCAGTCGAGTGTTCGACTGATAAGCAAGTGATCCGGATTCAAGTCCCAGGTCAGTCAACAAAATCCTGAGTGTCTGGAAGGTTTGCTGTGCTGCAGCGGGAGCAAGAGTGGTCTGCGCCGTGACTTCTTGTGTACTTAGCCAATTGAAAGCCAACATCTAGAATAGCAGAGGTCGTGCCACATCAGTTGTGTCATAGTTGTGAGATACAGAAAAGTAAAAATAAAATACAGTAAAATACATGTATTTTTCCAAAAATATAAAATACATAAAATACATGAAATACAGCAAAATACAAATAAAATACGGTAAAATACATGTATTTTTCAATAATTATAAAATACATAAAATACATATTTCACAACTAGGAGCTGTGGGATATGGCAATCTAGACCTCTCTACCAAAAAGCACGATAAATCATGGACTGGTCTATATAATAACGAAAATCACAGAAACAGCAACTCAAGAAAGGAAGCTATCGTGTACGTATGTCATATGTGACAATATATACGATTTCAGTAGGTCTATACCGGAAGAACGACCAATAACAATTCGATTGGAGATCTAGTAACACCCTTTATATAACTACAATTACACAAACATCTGTAGTTAAATGATCACCATCTACTGTAAGAAGCCGATAAGTTTGAAAGTTAATAAGTTTGAATTGTCGTGCTCACTGCTTGTTCTTATCCCATATTAATTGTAAGGCCTGAAGAAATTCTCGATCGCGGAATCGCAGACTTTTCTCGCGGAAAACATGCCATGGCGCGGAAGTGAAGACTTTTCACGGAATCTCAAAAGTAATCGCAGCTGTTGTCGCAATAACTATGTTGCTGAATCTATCTATCTATCCAGTGCTCTGTCACGTGGCAGGTAGAAGGCAGAAATTAATACACACAATCAACTATCACGCTTTAATGAGCACACCTTTGACCAACTAATAAGTCTGTCTCATCACAAACGCTTTGCCTTGCCACACCTAAAATGATGCCTTTGTTCAACGAAAATATAGGTTTCTGAGGTGGTCTTCCATTACCTTCCTCAGTATATGCGTTAGTCGGTTCTTACGAAACACGTGCAGTTAATGGTTGGACTATTCTCAACTATCCCGGACCCAAAACGGGCAATCTATAACATGAATCTGTAGCCTAAATGAAAACAAAGTTCACTATTGTAATTCATTGATAGACTGACTATGAGCTATAGAAGAAAATGCGTATATGTCATACCCTTCACCCTTGTAACCCACCACTTTCCCATCACTCTCGCATTCCCCCTTCGAGACTTCAGACGTTGTTGCAGTCTGGAGTAGAATGAAAGTCATCACGCCTTCTCTGAGTAACCTGGTTCGCGTTACCTGTGTGTCTATTAACTCAGTTGATGCAGAGCGCAGCTTCAGCCATGCAAAGAGTCTTGGACTATGACTTTGTGATTGGTGTGTCATGTTATTTTTATTTATTTATTTAAAATATTACGAACAATAACCAACCAAAATTACCCGAGTGGAAAAAGTTGTACATTTCGCGGAATGTGTACGAAAAATCGTCACAGTTCCAGAATGTCATTTCCATCCCGCGAATATACGATTCCTTGCAGAAGCAAATGCAGGCATTACCAATATTGTAAAGGTACCGTATTACAATAATGGTATGCTAATGTAGGTTAATTGACCTTAAGATTATTCTCAACGATAGCCAGATCATTGTATCATGTAGGCCCTACGACTTTTATTCAATCGAATGATTATTCAATTGTGTTTTTCTACAATTGAGGTAGGCGAATTTGCTTTTTTTAAAATAAAATGATATTAGTTAGCTATTCTGAGAGTTACAATCGAGAACCGTGCAATGCATGGTAAGCTGGACTACGTTCAGAGCCTATGAAGTATTGAGCTATTTTAGGAAGCTTGCGCTAATTTCTATTTAAATAAATAGATAGGCCCTACAGAAAAACTATAATGTCTAGCATAGTAGAAGACCGAGTGAGTCCGCTTATCCGAAACTCTACAAGGTGGGGGAAAAAATCGTCTAACGAAATCTTGATAACTTCTTCTAAATTCAAAATATTTTAAAAACACTCTACATAGGCTACTTCTAGAAATATGTTGACCTCTTTTCTCAAAATGATGTTCAAAAATATTTACAATTACAAAGTTAGGCCTACAGAGTTTCTACGATCAAATCGAGAAAAAATAGCATAGCTTATTCAACAAGCACTTATTTCCTTTTGAATAGAATTTTATTAAGAGAAAGCTTCACATCATGCCAGAGAATATGAAGGCGAATTTTGATTTCTACGTGAATGATCTGTTTCCTATATTCATCGAGGACCATAATCAGAGCCTGCTTCCAGACAACATTCGTATTCCAGCAAGATGGAGCACCGGCCCATTCGTCTCACCTCGCTCAATAATGGATGGAACAGCGTAGTCCTGAGTTCGTCAAGAAGGATGAGTGGCCACAAAATTTGACTGACCTCAATCCTCTCGACTCTCACGTCTGGGGCGCTATGCTTGAACAGTACACAGTATTCACTTCAAAACCAGCCAACAAGGTTGAATTCAAGAAAATGCAAGAGGCAATCTGGGAAGACTTGATACTAGAGGCCATAAACCTGTCTGTACTAGCATTCTTGAATAGGTCACATGGGTGTATTCGAATATATGGCGGTTAACTTTGAACACCTACTCAAATAGAGTTGGTAGCATATAAAACGGCACTTTTCAGAGCCAATATTATATTCAAAAGGAATTATATGCTTTTTGAATAAGTTACGATAAATAGTATTTTTTTCCTATAAACACTGTGACTTTCATTTATAAAAGCTTTTGCCGAAAATTGAATAGAATATATTATAACAAAATATCCGCTCTAGAAGTTTGTGAATGATATTTTAATATCTTCAGTTTTGACGAAATTTTTGAGATTTCCTAAAGGGATTTTTTTTCCACCCTGTATATTAAAATTAAAACTAATCTTTCTGTTTTGGATTTGGCCGGCCTGCATAGACTGCCGGCTACATTGTAAATTATTGGTAATAGAAATGATATTGATACGATACCAGATCTATGATTGAATAGATAGCGAGCATCAGATCGACAAAGACTGTAGCAGTTTGCCCCCTGCAGGTCTAGGAAGATACGGATGGTATCTGATATCGTAGTTCCTATTATTTAAGAGCATATTTATGACCTTCAATTCGTCGTTGAAGAAATCTGATGCGTTCAACCGTGCCGTAGAACCATTGGCTGTATTAATGTATGTATTGACAATATAATAGGCCTACAATTAATATTAGCCTACCCTAGCTATAGACGAATTTACAATATTATATGCATTTAAGAGTGTTCTGGTGGTATAGAACTAACAATAATAATTGCAGTTGGATGGTCTGCTTGACATCGCCGTCGGGTGAGGAACCGGTCATTAAATCCTCACTGTATTGTATCGCATTGTCTTTAGTATAGGCCTATCCTATCCATAGACAATATTTACAATAGATAGCCTACATGTATATTTATTATAGGCCTACTCTATACACAATAAATAGAAAGGGAAAAATAAACGCCCCAACGAAATCTCATCAATTTCGTAAAGATTATAATGTGTTAAAACTATTCTACTGTATATTATATAGGCTTACTTCAAATTCAGAATATGGTCGACAAATATTTCGAATTTAACAAGTTAGGCCTACAGAATGAAGAAATCTAAAGGAAGACTAATTAATTGACAAAGCTACATGTAATTAAACAAGCCAAGAGGAATTAATTCTTTTTTACTTTAATTTTGGAAAAGAAAAGGGCGTTTTTTATGTTGTCTATCCCGATTCTACATCTAGGCTACTTGAGTAGGTGTTCAAATTGGCAGCCATGTGATTTGGTTTGCTTTTAGTTAGATTAATGTTTAATTAAAACTATTCCAACCCCAGATTTGGATGCTAGATGTCAAATTATATGATATCCTCTATAAGGCTTTAAGATATTTTGAACAAAGCTTTAGTTTTTATGAAGTTATTGAGATTCCGATATGGGTGGTTTTTATTCCAAACTCTGTATGTAGGCCTATACAAAAATTAATACCTATTATACAGGGTGGGCTAAGTTATAAATTTAGATAAACCTCCATTAGGCCTACTTTTTCAAAACTTAGAATATTTTAACAATTTCATGGCCTTCCAGTGGAGAAAAATTAGGCCTATAAACCTCAAAATATGGTAAGCACAATGCCATATTCATTATTAAGAAGTTACTGAGTTTCTACGGAAAAATGTAAATAGCTATATAACACAGCTTACTAAAATAGCGAAGGTACAATTACGATCGAACATCATATTCCGGAGTTCGTCAATAGGCATAAGTGGCCACCAAACTCACCTGACCTCAATCCTCTCTACTAGCCCACCATGTCTGGGACGCTATGCTTGAGCGGTACAAAGTGTTCATTCAAAATCCAACCAACAAGACTGGACTCAAAACTGTGTTAGAGGCAATCAGAGAAGACTTTCCGCAATAGACCATCCTGGCTGGCTATTTTAGCATTCCGGAAGAGGCTAATATTGCTAAAGTCGTGCATTTAAACAGATGGCTTGCACTTGTACAAGCACTCCCATAATATCGATATCTTCAACAGCCATTTCAGGCCGAAAATTGAGCCTAACCTATATTCAGAATGGAATGACTGCTTATTGAAAAAAAAGCTTTGCTAATTAGCTTTATTAGTCTAAAATTTTGTATCTCTCTTAATAAAGAATATTTTATATCAAATGTGAAGGCTAGATGCCATCTTCCTCCTAGAAAGTCTTAAGGTAGCTGCTGTATCGTGTGCATAGAGAAATACTATATAAATAGGCCTAATAACTGTCTACTTATTAGGCGTGGTCTACCAACCTATTGATTGGTTTATTGATTGACTTCGACGTATCATTTCCAATCCATAATTTTCACGCCGTGACGTGTATGGAAAAGTAATTTAGAAAATGCAGTAGAGATATGCAAATATTAAAAAAATAACCAATCACAGCGCTAAAAATAAATTTTTAAACTTGTGGTTGGTTGTTTAGGGAGATTTGTGTTTGTTTTGCGTGGTTGTGATTGGTTCCTTCCAAAATGTCGTAAATATGCCAATGGGTATCGTCAGCGTCTAACGGCGAATATATAGGCCAGCTATCAGTAGCATAGGCCCTCACTCTCTCTCCCTCTAATGCACTGCCAACTGACAGGTCTAAGTACATATTCTGAAATACATTTTGCTATCCCGCTCACTAATGAGCATCCCATAGATAATCAAGTTGATCCCATTAAAAATAACATGCCTTTGCCACTCCAAAATTTAACCTTTTTTTATTGGGAATGTATATTCTGACTTCCGATGTGGTTTCCCGTTGCATTGCTCAGTATGAAAATATCTCTGTTAGTCGGCTTTTATTAAACATGTGCAGTTTACAGTCGGGTTTTTCTCAAGTTTCCCGGGTCCAGCCTGAGTGAGTAGGCCTAGTAATCACTATAACTGAAATATCATTATTCTTTATTACTAGGCCTAATGTTTCGTAAGTACTAGGACTACTTGTACAAAGTATCAATTATACTTTGCCGGATAAAAGTCGGTATACCTCGTTTGAATTGATGCGCTGAGATCGTCTCATTTGTATCGGCAGCATCCAATTCACTGTTTGGCAGTGTGCTTCCTGTTATATTCACTATAATAATAAGAATAATATGCGGAACAGGCAGATGAGCTTTTTCGGTCATGTTATGAGGAATAAAGAAATAGAAAGCATAGGCATAATAATGAACGGAAAAATATAAGGTAAGCGTGGCAGTGGAAGACAAAGAATTACCAATACAAATTCTCAGTGAATGGATGAACGATAAAGAGGTAGAAATGATTTGATTTGATGAAGACAGAAATATTTGGAAAACATGACCCTCAAAGCCGGAAACCGACGCAACATGTGAAAGAAGAAAGAAGAAAAAAAGATAGCAATAAGAATATTAGAATTGTAGGCTTATTATGTAATTTTAAAAGTAGTAGGCTACAAATGTTGCTTGTTCAGTGTTAATATGGTACTCCTTTATAGGCCTGCCTATGCTCATAGACGTCCATGACATCATACTTGAATGAGGACACGAACGTTAGGCCATACATGTATTATTATTATTTTAGGTTTTTCCTTCTTTCTATTTTTACCCTGGGTGTAAAGAGCCCGTTGGATTTTATAAAAGTGATTCAATTAAGAACCAATTTAATCGTCGCCCATCTGCTCGAGATATACTGGGTTAAAGAGCCGCGAAAGCATGCGGCGTTCAATCTCTGTAGGGTGATTGAGAGCCTTTGCCAAAGAAAAGAGGTCTCGCTCTAATCCCCAGTTTGTCTGGCACAGTGTCTGCCAATGCCATTTAGAAAGATAGCACCATCGGGATTCATCGGGGCCATCGTCTCCATGGCCGCGGGAACAACCCCATTCCCACGGGCCAAATCCTGACACTTCTTTAATTTTCTGGAAGCCGCAATTTCGGCAGCCGCACCTGCAGTGATTGAAGTGGAATTGAGGTATGAGTTGGCCATTGTATCAATGAGAGTGACGTCCCACAGGCAACATTTGTCAGTGCTCCGAGTTATTATTATTACCTATTTAATTTAAATCGTAGTAAGGAAATTATATTCAACGCACAATTCCATAGACAACACGCGACAAGTGCCATCTTTATTAATCATAATCAATCGTAGGCCTATAACATCACGACTAGTAGGCCTACGTTAGGTAGACACACTTACCTATATCAGAGCCCGAGCAGACTGTCAGTGACAGAATAACTGCAATTAGAACCAGTTGTGTCCGTCTGAATGATTGTCCGAACAACATCTTCTGAACTCCCACTGGAATGTTACTAAATGGCAAGTCTAATGTAGGATTCCATATAATGACTAAACAGTCATTGACTTTTAATTTCAAACACGTATTCTGTACAATACAATAAAGCCTCGTTAGCATTAATTCAATTTTACAGTAATAAACATTGCAAAACCTATCTGAGCTAATAACATCTTACCAGCCGACGAGCATTCTTTCTCCGCCCGGTGTTGTGTATGAAAGTAACCCCCTTGAAAATTGTAATCCAATATCGTACGGAATTAACCCCCTGATAAGCTATTCCAGAAGATAATAGAATACGGTACATAAGGTAGGGGGTTATTACCCCATACCGTATGGAATTAACCCCCACCATATGCAACTGATTAACGCTCCGCAATAAAATAACCAATAGACTATGCCTAAATCCTTACTGTATTATGCATTTGACGCTTTGACATCGCATATTATTTTTGTGCGATGTCAAAGGGATTTGTATCTGGCCGACAGGAACTTTATAGCACGCATGATACTAAATGATGCCAGTAGAATCTAATCTAGTTATTGACTAATAAAGACGATTAGCGATTGAACATTTAAACTAGTGCAGGCCTATGGAGTTGGGTCTACGACAATCGCTCGATTAGTAACCGCCCGATTGCCAACTCCCCTATGAAAACTCTCCGATGACCAACTTCCCGATAGCCCAACTGCCCGATGGCCAAGTGCCCGATTGACTTACTTACCCGACGCCCAACTGCCCGATGACCAAGTGCCCGATAGCCCAACTGCCCGATGACCAAGTGCCCGATTGCCCAACTGCCCGATGACCAAGTGCCCGATTGCCCAACTCCCTGATGACCAAGTGCCCGATTGCCCAACTGCCCGATGACCCGATGATCAACCGCCCGATTGACTGAAAGGACTGAAATGGACAAAACACCTTTTTGTGCGTTTTTATTTATATTATATTCATATTTATATATATATTATAATGTATTATAGTCTCCCGGCCTATACGTATGTTATGTGCATTGACTGTCCTGTTTGTCTATGTTAAGTTTCCATTTTTTGTTATACAATTACTGTTGTAAGTTGATGTCATGTAACTAGCTGCGGTTGTCAGATAAAATTGAAATAAAGGAATATATATATATATATATATATATATATATATATATATATATCCTCAATAAATAGATGTAGATACACATTTAATTGCATAATATTATATGGTATGATACATGTTACATCTATAAGTTTAATAAGATCTGTTAAGTGTCTCGGGATATGTTTTTCCTGTCTAGGAGGATATTGGAGCAAAGGCACTGAGTATTATTATTATTATATAGTAGGCCTAATATTGTATTCTGGCACTCAATAATTAATTGGCATTTATAATTCAAAATAATAATTATAGACCTACTGTTGGATTGGATAAAAAGGAAAAAGCGAATCGTAGATATGATGTGCGATACTCTACTTCTCCGACATGTCGGCCCTTATGGATCTTGTTAATTAATTGAATGGCCCAAATATTAAACTTGTGTTTATTTCTATTTAAAAATCATATAAGAGGATTTATTTTTATAGGCCTATAAAAGGATTATTTGATCTGCAGAAATTGAAAGTCCTCAAGTAATCTCAATAGTTCCTAACACATAACCCAAATCATTGGTTCATATACAGAGGCGTAGCGAGGGGGGGGGCGGATGTCCCCGGACGCAGCCCGGGAGGGGGCGGAGAATTAGGATCTTTTTTACCGCACAAATAATTTTCCCCTTTCTGCGCCCCCCCCCCCCTTGCAAGTGTGCCACCAAGGTTTTGGGTTAGGGACACAATTTTAATAATCTAGAATGGAATTATTTTCGCTCGCTACGCTCGCGAATTTATTTCACATATTGAGTAGTCTTGTAGGCTAGGCCCATCGAAATTACGAAATAACTTTCGATGGGCCTAGCCTACACTTTGCAATTTGGATTTTCATCGACATTTCTTTTTTTTCGCCATTTTGGTCAATTTAAACAACCTAGTATAGTCTAATTTTGGATGGGGGGCGCAGATATCTGCTTTTTCCCCTGTAACAGGAAACACTCGCTACGCCCTTGCTCACATAGTCCTACATATTTTCAGTAAAACCCAATTAACAGTTAGAAAATTATAAATCAAAATATTACTAACTAGTTTTAAGGTTTACTCAGGGCCTATCGGCCATCGAGTATGGCACCTTTATATTAAAATAACACAAGTAGGCCTAAGGGTCAGATATGAAGCAATTATAATTACCCTGGTCCAAAAATACACAGTGTGATTATTTCAAAAATTACTGACAATTTTGCAATTGAGAAAAAATCTACTCTACATGTATGTCTAATTTGTCTCTCAGGCCTACATATAATTATAATAAAAATATATATATATAAACTTTTTATCTTTTTTTTAGCCCAGGGTCGGTTATCACCCAGGGCATTTTTAAAATAAAAAATAATAATAAATAAAAAAATAAAAAATAATAAATAAATAAATAAAAATTATAATAATAATTGCTCACTCTTATATAATAGTATACAATGTATACTATTATAGGCTGCTCTATTATACTGGTTACTGGTGCTGCAGGTTTAAATATTCGCTAGATTTTTTGCATACCAAATCTCTCAAAAAACTCTATAGGCCTACATATAGTTCCATATTCCAATAACTGTTCTAAAATTTAAACAAGTTGTAAACTTAACCAACAGCAGAACCAGTAATTTAGGAAATTGAACTTTGTAAGAATTTATGCTGGCGTGCAATAATTTATATTCAAATAACACTCGATCTAATAAAAGTTAATTTATATTGACTAATCACACGAAAATGTGTGATATTGATCATTAATTTTAATTAAATTAAAGTATTTCACCGTTATTCAGATGCAACAGTCTTAATTAGTTATAAAACATGTTGAATCAGCACGCTACCAAACTGTCACTCACATACATACACATTACTTATACATTACAAGCGTCTCGTTGTTCATACATGCAAGCTTTGCATGTGATTATTGTACGAGATATTATGAGTGTTGCTACAAACTCTACTGTAACAGTATACAATGTAGGTTCTTTTAAATTTGAGGAAATATACGACTTTTTTATATCTCTTGGCTTACAAACTGAGTAAAAGTTTGAATCGGGCAAAATTAGTAGCATCTAGTGATTCAGTGAAATTATGTGGAGACCAGGCTACATGTGGAATTGTGGACTGTGGAGTGCATAACTTTATGCCTTAACAAATACGCTAGCTTTAATTTGAAAACATAGCAAACTCGCCTACATATTTTGGAAATAATTAAGTCAAATTTTGACTTAATTATTTCATTGCCTCGATATACCTCCCCCATTAACATAAATGCATAGAGTTTTTTTATAGCAATTCCTCAAAATTACTCTAAAATTCCACTAAAAATTCAGTTATCCGCGACTGGAGAGTTCTTTATGGAAAACTTCAGTACTCTCCAAACCAATCTTAAAAATTTTCAGTAGGCCTATTTTAAATTAAATTCTAAGCTACTAGGATCGGTCCGATGAAATCATACAAATAATTCAGTAGCTCATTCGGCAATATCTCTTCTGCTGTTGACACGTCGTTTAAATCATTATTTGACGAAGAAACTGATGTCAACCCAGTCATTTTTTAGGATGTTATTTGCAGTGGCGTCTATCCCCCGAATTTAAAGTGATTTTATGGCGCAAGGTCCCCCCTCCAAAAAAATGTTTAACACCAAAAGTGAAGCGACAACTAAAAAATGTCGTCGCTGGGCGCGCAATATCTTGAATAAAGCGCGTAAAGATAGCGAGCGAAGCGAGAAAAAAAACAATTTGGACTCTTCAAACTCAATTTTGTCCTCATTTTCTAGATCCTCCAATGTACAGTCTGTATACAGTAGAATTGCATAATATTTCTGAACTTCATTCTCAGTTCTGTATGAGTAAAATAATACTTGATTTTTCTACTGCCCCCCCCATTTCTGAAAGTTACTAGTATTTTCCAATCCCCCCCCCCCAATATTTTCCATGGCGCAG
>JAQFZF010002355.1:0-12565 GCA_034695365.1 Enchytraeus norvegicus
ACTAGTATTTTCTACTCCCCCCCCCAAGTTTTTTCCATGGCGCAGATTGCGCCATGAAGATATAGGGATAGACCCACCTGTAAATAAATTAACACAACTATTTCATTTAGCATCAATCCACCAATCGATCAATTATTCAATCAGTTGATCAATCAATCAATCCAACTATAAATCAAATGTAAGCTTACCGAAGCATTGAAAATTAGAATTATTTTTAAATTCGCAAGCGAACAAATTTAAATGTAGACCTACTAATACGGCTCATTCGAAATATTATTAATTAAATATGAAAATAAAAGTAAAAACAAATAATAATATATCAAGTAATATACCAATAAAATAGCAAATAATAAGATATGATAATTAGAAAAATAGCCATATTATCAGATTCAGACTACCTACTTTATCTAGCAGATCTGCATCATTCAAGCCAATATCGTAGAAGATGATTCTCCTCCCAGGCATATGCCTCTGTACCGTTGAGATGGCCTCCAAGACATCATACCCATAGGCCATGTCAGCAGCTGTTACCACAACGAAATTACTCTGCACTTCTGACTTCATCTTGACGTATGACGTCACAGGAATGCCCAATACGTCACGAAGATACTTATCATTGAAATGGAAAGGTCTACCTGACCTAATCTCATATTCGGACGATGATTGGTTGCTGTAAATAGGTCGATAGGTCATCCTCCGCCAATCGTTGTCGCAGCATAATGCTGGTTCAATAGATTCGCTGGATATCTGAAAATAACAGAAAATAATATAGTAATAAATATAATATATTTGTTATTAAAAGTACAAGTGAAAAAAGGTATAGCTATGTTTTTTCATGAACAAAATATACAAAAATCAGTGAACACTATCAATATTTCTGTAGGCAACAACCGACAGTCTTATGCCAAAATCGGCTAGACTACCATTCCCGATTTTAATACCATAAAACCGGTGATATCAAAAGTAGACTGAATTTGACTGTCAACTGTAAGCTGAAAGATAGGCTACTAACAAATTGTTGCAACAGCAACTTTATCATCTTGAGTCCTTGACTATAAATATCAATTTCAAATTTATTCTATCTATTTATTTATTTAATACTTCGTCGTTGTACATACATTTGAAATCTAAACAGCGCCTAAAAGCAATCCTATCAGGTGAAAACGTAGGCTGCAAGTAGGCTCCGGCTTTTCAACACATATGTGGCATGAAATATCAAATAGCATATAATATGAATCTTAATTAATTTATAATAATAATAAAATAGCAGAAGTACTTACAAGACTATTCGACGGTTTATGCAGTGAGTTCTGTACAAAATTAATGACTAGAGACTGTGAAGAGTGGAGTCCACGAAGACCCAAGAGTAATAAAATGACTAGAATGGACATTGCCGCCATAGTGCACAGTAGCCGTCTAGCTCTACAGTAGCGACAGCATGCTCCGACGTAGGGTAAACAATGCAATCGTTTTATCAAAGCTATGATATCTATCGGTGAGGTATTATCTCTAGAATATTCCAGATATTATCTAAAGTATTAAAACAAGCGTAAATAAACTGATATTTCACAAATACAGTCCCAGCTTTTTGTGATAGTATACTCGTGATCTTTTATTATTCCGATATTTTCATCGTGGTGATACTTCGTTATTTTTATGATTCCACGCTATTCCCTTGTATCCGTGAAGTGTTAGAATTATCCTACGTACTATTGAAAGCATCGACAATCTCTAGATAATAATCATCTCTAACCGAATCTACAATGTAAATACACTGGATATATTTTAATACATATAGTGTATATGATTGCAGCGTTTCTCAAACTCGACGGGATCGCGACCCAGTAAAAATATAAAGTTTAGTCGCGACCCACTAAGTATTTTCATTATGGATCTACTGTAAGCTATTTAATATTTTCAAAATCACAAATGTGCAACTTGTAAGTCACCTTGAGACCTTGGCGACCCACTTGAAAGGAGTCGGCGACCCACCTATTGGTCGGGACACAGTTTCAGAAACACTGATCTAGAGAATTTTGATTGAACGAGGGTAAATTTAGTCGAAACTACAGGCCTAGGGATGCTCGAGAAGCTATGTCACCGCGGTGTCACCGCAATGTCACAATTGTAAGTTTGTGAGTGTCTGTCTGTGTATGTGTGTTTATAGAGTTTGCCCACTTTGGCGCACCTCTTCTTCCTGTATTAAAGTTGGTTGTTCCATTCTATTTTGTATATGCCTAACTTAGGATCTAGTAGCCTGCGTTTGTTACGAAAAAAGATATATAGCTGGTCGGATTCGGGGTTATTTGACAGCACAGTGTCAAACTCAACTACGTGCCGTTTTCGTGATTTTAAATGAAATCTTAAGGTGTGACATCATTATAATTGAGGTGTTAACATGTTGATAAATAAGTTACTAATGCTGGTTACGCCTGATTACGTCAATCAGCCAACCCGCACTGTCTGTGTCTGGTATAATAATGGATTCTTTCTCAATGTCTCACGCGTTTTACTTACTGTCTATGAATGTGTCATTCAAAGACTCTTTATCATGATTTAAAAGAGATCTTATTAGGCTATTCAAAGATACTTTAGGCCTACTATTTTGGATATCAATGAATTGAATGCAGATTTTATAGAAACGAAAGATCGATAATGACGTCATAACTCCAGAATGAATCATAAATAAGTCAAAGTTAGTTATTAAAAATTAACTTAACTATGCCTCAATCTTATTCATGTATCTCTAGCTCTAGTGCACTGCCAAATGGCTGGTCCAAGGTACATATTCTGAAAAACAATCCACTATCACGCTCACTAATGAGCACTCTATCGATCATCAAGTTGATCCCATCAAAAAGACCATGCCTTTATTACACCTAAAATTTAACCTTTTTCTTGGGAATATATATTCTGACTTCAGAGGTGGTTTCCCGTTGACTACTTTAGTATGAAAATATCTGCGTTAGCCGGCTTTTACGAAACATGTGCAGTTTTCAGTTGGTCTATTGTCAAGTTTCCCGGATTTGACACGGGTATAGCCTAATCACGTATAATGAATCCAATCTAAAATTTAAAAATTTCACATTCGTTAAGATATAGATCTAATCCGTACATCCCGGTTTGATAGCGTAGCCGGTAACACGCTTACCCGATAAGCAGAATGGTACGGGTTCGAGTCCCAGCAGTGGCGGCGCCACGCCGGGGCCAGCCCGGGGCACGTGCCCCGGCTGAAAACGCCGTGCTCCGGCTGGTGCCCCGGCAGCAGGTTCCCCGAAATTAAAAAAAATTTCTTTGAAATTTGATTGAATTAACTGATTGAATTGAATTTGATTTAACAATTCTTCAAATGAAACCCACTGTCTCTCCGACGGAATTTGTCTCGGAAAGTATCCGTAGGCCTAACCATTCAGCTAAATGATGTTCAAAATTCAAGTACTTACAACATTTCATAATTTTAAATTAATTTTAATGTGCCCCGTCGCGGGACGTTGGTGCCCCGGCAGTGCCCCGGCTTGCCCCAAAAGTTGGCGCCGCCACTGAGTCCCAGCCGTGTCCGTCTCTGACAGTATCCATCGATACTGAAACAGACGTTAAACTTAGCTTAACCATTTTTGTATTTATCGATTTCATCAATAGTATTCTACATGCAAATTTTACAATTATAGACTAAACGATTGTAGATTTAGCCAACACTAATGATAAAATAATAGAACTTAATTTAATCTAATGGAGACTAAACTACTACTACACTATATTGTGAAATATTTACTATTCAAACACACATTTAACTGGCTTCAGACTATGAGTAACGCTAATAATAGGTCTTTATTATAAAACATCATTATAAGTCTATGGATAGGGCCTACTGCAGCTCTAAGCCTGTAGGCCTGCAAGATAAAGGCCACCACTATTGTGCCATTAAATACCATAGGCTGATTTAGAATGCTATTACTTGGAAGGTAGTAATGATTTTTTTTAATTCAAGGAGAAAATATATCAGGAAGACGCCTAATTTAATTTAAAGCAATTTCCCGTATAGAACAGTCTGTCATCATAATTATTATCTACTGGTGAAGAGACTTTTTATACTGCCTTTCTACAAAACAATTCATAAATAATGGAATTCATAAATAATGGAAATTTGGAGGGGCGAGCTTCCCCCCCCCCCCCGCCCGCTCCACTTTTCAATAGACATGTTGGCTAACTGGAGGATGACCTCCGCTCTGCTCTTCTGTACTTCTCTTCTTCCTTCGCTCTGCTGCAGACCTACAGGCCAGAAAATGACCCACACACAGGAGAGTGACCCAGAGAGTTGACAGCTAACTAGCCTTCAACAAAAGTCCAAAACAAAACAAAACTCAACAAAATTGTATGCGACACGTTGTCCCAGAAACTGTCCCAGAAACTTTACACACGCCACTGCGTTTTTATAAGGTAGATTGTTGCTTACCACTTTTTGTCTCTTTTCTTCCTCTCTGTATAGTCGAATCTTTTCATCTACAAATATTTTAGAGGGATGACGCTGGGATCTGCCCTCTACATTAATCACATTGGTCGTAGTATTCTTGTACTATTATAAACCACGAGTATTATCAAGTCAATATAGCTGTGGAATGTTCACGAGAAATGAGAATATTCTTTCATTATTCTGCGGGCGAGGCAGTTTGGGCTGAAGAATTCTGACAACAACAACAACATATGATTACAATAGCCCACGGACAACTATGACAACAATCAATATCAGTCAGATGGTAAGCAATTAATTACAACGTGTGTTGTAGTGGTTAATTACTGGAATAAATTACAACGTGTGTTGTAATTGACAATTACAACGTTATTAGTTGGAACGTGAGTTGTAATTCTTAATCAAAACAATTAATTACAACGTGTGTTGTAATTTTGAATTCAACAATTATTTACAACGTCTGTTGTAATTGATTGCTGCAATTAACAATTACAACGTCTGTTGTAATTGTTAATTACAGCAATCAATTACAACGTGTGCTTTAATTATTAATTATACAATAAACACCAATTACAAGCTCATAATAACATTATTAGTGCCTTTAACACTCAGGCAATGTAGGCACAACTTGAGAATCTATGACTTCTGATGTGGCTTACGAGCAATGTACCCGCTCGAGATTCCGTGGTCTAATGGCAGAACTACAGCCTAGGAATCATGACGTCGTGGGTTCAAAGCCCATTGGAGACCGCGAGTTGTAAGCCTTAAGCAATCACTTCACTCTCCATTGCGATATTATCAAGCAGTCGGTGTACACAGAAATCACTAAGACACTCTCTAACGACTGTAACTACAGTATGCTTATACTACATGTTGATAAGCCGAATTAGGAAACGAATTCCGGCTATCTCTTCATCTGGTGAGATCAATAGCAAGCGCTATTATTATTATTATCGACGTCCCCGATATTTTTGAAAGATTATGAAACTGATGTTAAATTCGTATTTATTGATTGGCTGATTGATTGATTTCCTATTCAGTAGGCGTATCTGCATTATTCGTCTCTTACCATCATGTGTAGTTTCAATTGTTCTATTCGAAAGTTTCTCGGATCCAATATAAGCATGCATTAAATGCGGACACAGAGCAATAATGATTAATTAATACCTAAATATTTATGATTATAATCTGATCATAGTATTCATAATATTATGTACCGAGTTGGATCCAGGACGCTCGAGAATAGAACAACCGATGGTTGCATGTGTTTCGACTAAGCCGACTAACGCAGTCACTAAGGAAGGCAATGGAAAACTACAGTAGAAACTATCATTTTCCTTGAATCAAAGTATCATATTACGTGGGGTAAAGGCAAATACTTTAATGGGATCGCCTCGTTAGCTTGATCAATGGTGTGCTCATTAATGAGCGAGAATGCTTACAATAGATAAATGTGTGCTTTGGATCTGTGTTTTGGGAGATCGTTGAATAGATAGATGGACATTAACCTTTACTGCTGCAATAGGCTATATCTAATTATATTATTGTAAATGAATGGTCATTTTAAACTGCTCTTGTTGACAAGTAATAAAATAATTATAATTCTGCTGCGCCAAAATGCAATGCATCGTGATTTTTCAACACCATTTTTCTGCAACAGTAAAATGTTATAACCGTCAATAATCGAGGGGTTGAGTAAAGCTGGCCTGTGTAACTGGTACGCATTGTAAGAAGATTCGTATTGTGTGATTTGAGCACAATATAGAATGGCTAAAACTTGTCAGGCAAAATCTGGTCAGTCCACAATGCCATCTGCAAGATGTGAATCTTTAGGATCCAACAATAGACTTAGCCCACTGTCAGATGAGTATAGCGCTGCTGCACAGTTTTACAAATCCCGCTGGTTTATTACAATAGAACTAATTGTGACAACTTTCACCGTATAATGAACCTAATTTTTATATTTTAGGACAAAATACAATTATCTATTAATTTTCATCCGATTGGAGTGCCGAGAGTTGAACCACGACTGACTTAATATTGCTGGCAACTTGTTCAACGATATTTAATTCCAACCAGGCAGTAAAAGGTAAAGGTTGTGTGACATATTCGTTACCGAACGTAGGTGCAGAGCTGATCCCGATCCTAAGCGATTGCAGCACACAGGTGACATAATCATTAATCCGACGGTGGGGTCGCCAGCTATACAATCCAATTTGGTAATCGGATCATACACGCCAGACCTGTGGTAATCTTCGCAATCTTCCGAAGTAGTCACCTACTACGTACTAATTGCTCCCAATTATCCGACTCACGAATGGATGGTGGGCTTGGTAGGCCCGTTGTGCATTCGAGATTTTACTCTCTGATTGATTCGACCGGGAATCGACCTTCCACGCTAAACCTCCGGCATAAATGCCGGCGCGTTTACTCACTGAGCCATGGAGAAGTCACCAGACAATAATGCAGCAAATTGAGATTTTTGACTAGAGACCCATCACTGCTAAAACTCATGAAAATGATCTCTGTATGCCACTTCTAATCGCTAATCGCCTTATTATGGCACATTGACATTATAACAAAATCATCATCTTGAAAGCTCGCGCAATGACTTGCCTTCGTCGATGCGTAACGAAAAGTATCGCAGAGCCCCTATAGGCTAGTACGGCCCAATGTATAGAGTTAAAAACCGATTATTATATATTTTTTATTATCTTTGCATGTAGGCTATAGAATAGGCTTGTAATAATAAAGGGCAAATATGCATAGGGTAGAAATTGCATTGATCTAATTTGTATATTGGACCTAGCATTACTTGGTCCTATTAGTGGATCCTATTAGTGTCTTCTATTTATTTAATTATAACCCCAAACATTTAAGCTATTTTTGTACATATAACATTAAGTTTATGCTTAATTATGTCAATCTTTATATTCCGAATATTGACAGACTGATAGGCCTAATTAGAATTTATTTTTAAACAAATTAAAGCAGGCTATGCTCAAATCATGCGAGTTCGCTAGGAAGTACAAACTAACGCCTACTGCTACATCCTACACCGGTGTAAACAGTAGGAGTCCAATGACTGCAATACAAAAACAACAATACAATATGGGTTTAACGTCCGTTTCATCATCTGACGACGATATCAGGGACATTATGCCGTTGCCGATGGGTTAATAGAGCGCGAGCGTAAGGTTGCTAGCTTCGCTCTGATGTAAGTCAAGTGACGTGAGATCAAATCCCACGTCAGTCACCAAAATTATCCCAGCACCCTTGGCACGGGTGTATAATCGATGCCGGTAGATTCGTCGTGTATCTGTGCTAGCTTCCATGTGCGCTTTTCAAGTGGCAAAGGTACGATTAATCGTGGAGAGGCAATATAAAAAAGAGGAAATAAAATAAAGCAGAAACTAAGAAAGGCGGCATTGTAAACAAATGCGTTCAGTCATTCTGTCAATGATACGAGTACTAGAAAAAAGCTGATGCGCGACTTTTCTAGAAAAATAATCTTTAGATAGATTGATCCTGGAACACTTTGCACTGTAGTCCTTCGAGCTTTAAAACTTTCGCTCTGCTCTGTGTCTAGCGACATCATAAACAAGGCCTCGGAGACACAAACTCTAATCATCTCGTTATGACACAACATCTGCAAACCTCAATCCACACTCAGGTGACTCTTCTAAATCTGGTTGCTTCATTCATCTCCATCTGCCCACCTCTAGTGCACTGTAAAATGGCAGGTCCACGGTGGACATTCCCATTCACAGTCCATTGCAAACGGCAGGTCCACGGTTCCATGGTACACATTATTTTTTCACAGTCTACTGTCTCGCTCACTAAAAGTATCGGGTTGATTTCCATTCCGCTTAGTCTCTAATAGTATCTTTGTGATGCGAAAACCGACGTTAAACGAAACGTTATAGCTTTGTGCAGAGCGTGCATAAGCTTAATATGTTTAGAATTTATTATTATTCCCAATATTTCATGGCGGGTTTGAGCGTGTTTGACGTCAAGATTCAGATGCACAAGGCTTCCATTCAATACGGCTCAACACAACACAGGGTGCTCAGCTATCTGACCTTTTCAAATTCCCTGACTTTTCCCTGACCTCCGAAAATATTCCCTAACCAATTTTTACCCAAAATTACGCGCGTCGCCGCGTACAGCTTCAAATCGCGGGTTTACGAACAAAGGTTTCTAACTGATGCGCCAAATGACCAACATAATAAATGATGATTCATATTCCATCTTGATAACTAGCTCATATTTTTCTGTCCTATTCGACTTTGCTTCATGCCTAATCAACTTTGGAAGCTACTGGAGATGAGAAAAAAAATTAAGGAAACCTATCAAATTCCCTGACTTGACATCAAATTCCCTGACTTGACATCAAATTCCTGACTTGACATTAAATTCCCTGACTTTTCCCTAACTTTTCCCTGTCACCCCAATTCCCTGACTTTTCCCTGAGTGCTGAGCACCCTGCAACAGTTACTACTGTCGCAAAGACTGGTTTTAACAAGTGAAAGCTGTATTATTACTGTAACAGCTTTCACTCCACCGATGAATCCTGCAGTTTATCAGTTACTATGCGAGCATTACTTATAATAAAAATGTCGGAAATATGTATTACAGAAATAATAATAAATTGAAATAATCGTAAATGCGAGACAATAATTTTTTAATTGTTATTTTGTATCTTTAATATCACATCATATCATTTAATATAATTGTAATAACCAATAACGCAAATGCCGCAACAGAAGATAATAATTATAACACTATCGGTACAACAAAACAACATGTAGGCCTAAACGTGCCGTATACTAAGTGAAATTATAACCACGAGTTCACAAAAAATATCAACAACAAAATTGGGCCTATAAATAGTAGTAAATTACCGGTTAGGTAAGGTGGTGTGCCATATTCGTTACCGAATGTAGGCGAGGAGCTGATCCTGATCCTGAGCAATTGCAGCACACACGTGAAAAAATTAGTAATCTGACGGTGTGGTCGCCAGCCCCACTCTATACGAGTCAATTTAATTAGTGGATCATATACGCCATTCGCAATCATCCAAAGCAGTCACCCACTGCATACTAATCGCTGCCAATTTGCAGACCCACGAGGGGATGGAAGGCTTGGTTGGCTCGTTGCACGTATACGAGATTTTACTCTCTAATTGACTCTTTCAGGATTTGAAATCCGGTAGTTTAAAATTATATACCAGCAATAAATATCGTGTAAATAGGAGTCAGCCAAAATTAAATTAAAAAATTATCAGTTCACTTTTATTGAACCGATTATTTTGTTCGTATGACAGTGAAGTTGTATTGAAGGCAGTTATGCATAGGCCACATCGTGTGTGGCCTATGGAAGTATTATTATGCAACTTCGTGAATACAACTAACCAATTTATTAAAATATGCCAACATCAGATTTGAGTGTAATATGACATCACGCTTTATGATACGATAATAATTTGATACTGGTACGAGATTACATTATGTATTTAAGATAACCGAGTCCGAGCAAAATCAACATATTTTCCAATAGTTTCATTCAGTAATTCCAGTAATACAATACAATATGGGTTTAACGTACGTTTCCTCATCTCAAGACGATATAAGGGACGTCGAATTTTATAAAACATAATTATATACAAGAATTTAATTACCGCTTAATGTTGAACACAGAGACTTAATAGCACATGATTACAAACTTCAAATCTAATATTTATTATACGATAACGCCTCTGACAACATCCGTTGACGAGAATATGGACGTTAAATATTATAGGCGTACACTATGTACATGGGCACAGCTCAAATGCGATATCAGAGACAACAACATACAATACAATAAAGGTTTAACGTCCGTTTCATCATATGACGAATGGGATGCGAGTAGCTTCGTTTGGCAACGTTTCTGTAAGTAGAGTACATGTGAAGGTTTAATGGAAGAAAAAGGGAGCTAGTATGTGATTAGGATTACTACAAAATCGGATGAAAATAAATTAGGTTGGCACTAAATAACTTTCTATCGGCAGCACACGATCAGCAGGTAGATGCTTATACATTACATCACAGGCTGTGATGTACCTAAATCAAAAAAGTTTATGAAACGTATTAATATGGAAAGGCATAACAGGTTTCATCATTAATTTGTCTATTTTTTGTTAGCACTTTGTCTTTGTGTTGCCCACAGATGTAACCTCACAGAGCCTCGGCTCTTTTGTGCTGCCCCTTATGCTCTATAGTACTATTTCTGTATTTGTATATTTATGAACTATGTTTGAGTTATGTTGCAATAAACAATGTTTAAATAAATCATCTCGGTGAAAGTATTCACATTATACAAGTCGACACAGGCGTAATAGATTGCAGCCTAATGAATAAGAGTTGAATAGAATAGTTTGAACAGAATAGTGTGACTGCAAGCTAAAGACTGCAAACTATGAAGCCTGTGAAGACTCGTATAAGGTAAACACCTTTACTGCAAACATGTTGTTGGGGTTCCACTCGGTGACCACTAGTTGCCCATCACTGCTGCAGCTTACCACCTCTGGGTACCTCACTTGATCCTCGTCTGTTAGCAGATGGCGCACATAGCGACCAGCCCCGTCAAACATGCACACACGGCAGCAGTCGTCGGCCACCAGGATGTTGCCTTTCTGGTCCACCGCAACACCACGGGGATTCCTCAACCTGCGACGAGAATAATAAAGAGAGGTATGATTAATCAATGAACGAAAAATGAATCAATCAATCAATCATACTCTGTAGCAGTCATCGGCTGCCAGGATGTTGTCTTTCTGATCAACCGCAACACCACGGTTCCTCAACTAGAGGCGAGAATAATAAAAAAGTTATGATTAATCAATGAGCGAAACAATGAATTAAGGTTTAATCAATCAATCAATTAATCAATCAGTCAATCTAATATCATATTGGGTAATCGAGGATTGAAATTGTCATGATATTAAAGTAAGATATCATTTTATAACGAAGCTAAAGAGGTATCTATATGAACTGAAATATTTGTAAAAAAATCACTGGTTCCACGTCCAATTTTGTAAATGCAACTTTAAACAAGCTGCTGGTCAAATTCTCGAGTTGGGGCTTTTTGTGAAATTGATGGAAACATGTTCAAAATAGTCTAATTCGGCGAGAAATAGCATCTATTTTTTATTTTCAGTTGGTGCTTGGTCAGAAATTGCAATTAAAAAAAATTAAAAACTCAGAAAAACCTTGGAAAAATGTCCAAAAGCTTGCTAAAAAGTAGCTTAAGTTAGGGCTAGGGTTTGGGTTAGGGGTGCGGTTAAGCCCAACACTAACCATAACCCTAACCCAGACCCTAACCCTAGCCCTAACCCAGACCCTAACACTATATCCTAGGTATTTACGTGTAAAAATGCATGTAAGAAAAAGCTATTTTTTTCACAAGCACCAACTGGAAATCAGAAATGGATACCGTTTCTTGCCGAATTAGGGTATTTTGAACATGTTTTCATCAACTTTGCAAAAAGCCGTAACTCGAAAATTTTACCAAGCTGCTTTACTCTCCATTGCTATTCTAGCAGTACTCTGTGTCGGCTACCTTATCATGAGACGCTCTGGAGGAGTGCACAAGCGGATAAGAATCCTAAGTTCTGATACCAACATGGAAAAGGAATATTCGGTTACGACTGTTGATATTCTAGCCAGGAGAGAGAACAATAGCATAGTTCTTTTATAATAATGAAAATTAAATCATTTCAATGACAATATTACAAATTACAATACTCTAACATGTGGAGAGGCGCCTTGGTCTATCTGCAGCGCTGCAAACTCTGAATAATGAGGTCATGGATTCAATGCCCACTCGTGGAGACCTTTAAGTTGCAAGCCTTATGCAAGCTGCATTGGGCGACTGCATCAAGCCCAATTTGGATACATATTCCGGCTGTCTCGCCATATAGTGAGATCAAACAGCTTACAGTGGCGGATATAGGAATTTTTTGATGGGGGGAGGGGGATTTGTTTGTATTTTCGAGGGGGAGCAGATCAAATCGAGGCTGATAGAGTGGGGGGGGGGGCAAGGGTCCAAAATAGG
>JAQFZF010002356.1:0-12559 GCA_034695365.1 Enchytraeus norvegicus
GACCCGTATCTCGAAGACCCGTCGACCCAAAAATCTAATAATTTAGAATAATTTTTTCACCAAACTCTCAAACTGTACCAAATTTCAAGAAAATCTGAGATGGTCATGTCAGATTTTATTCAAAAACTGATTTGATGTGGAATCACCCTAATATAGATTTAATATCTATAAACAAATTAATTTTTTATATATGAAACACACCTTTTTCTTGTAGTTTCTCTTCAGACATATAATCAGGAGGTCTAGGTGGAGCCATCTGGTGCTGATGAGACATTGGCTGAGCAACAATTGGTATCTGTGGCACCATCGGAACATTCCCAACCAGTATGGCCTGCCCCCCAGGGCCAAACATAAAGGGCAATCCTGCCATTCTGAGCTTCTACCAATATGTTTTTATGTTATCTGTAACAAATATAAATTAATGATACAACACACAGATAAAAAATTGTAAAGCATGCATTTTCGAGTTACATGGTTTCGAATTATCCAATATGAACATTTTCACATTTATTTTTTACAGTTAACAAAATTAATATTGCAGAATTTAAGTTTTTTAATCATTTGGAAACGTCTTGCTACATAAATGGCAAATTAGAAATGGCAGCTGTAATGACTCAATCAGAAGTTTTTAATACTTCATCTCCTGTTCTAAAAAATGACATCATCTGGGCGCTGTTCCGCTTTGGGTAAGCTTAGCGCAGAGAGCATGTTTAAAAAATGTCAGTGACCTTCTATTTGATGTCTTCATAATTATATAGTCAAAAATACATTTTATCTCCAGACAATGAAACAGAAATTTAACATTTTTTATCACATTTTGACTTATTTGCAAAATGAGTAATCTAGACGTACATTGCACATGTGTCAAGCTCTTAGATTGCCGTCTTTGCCAATTTCAGCCACTCATCAGCTGCTGACAAAAAGTGTAGCGTAAGAGTAAAATGGGAATGCTTCAGCAAGAATAAAGTATGGAAATAAAACAAATTTTGGGATTGACATCTTTCCTGAATGCACACTATGTAGTGAAACACAATGAAAAGGGTGCCCCACTCTGGCAACTATTCACTCTGGACATTGCTGTTAGCCTAGTGACACTCTTGTCATATATAAACATAAGCTGCTACAGAGGCATACAGTGCAATTTCCCTAATTAATAATGAAATTGGCCACTGAGACTGGATAAAGGATTAGAATATGCTTTTGTCCATCGAGACTGCCCAAATTAGTAAAACTAATTCGGTTGCAGAATCCGATGCAGTGTCAGTGAATAGTGCTAAGATTGATGATATAATTGAGTTTGACATGGGATTCTCGTGCTTGTGCCACAAAAATCTGACCAAATTCTCCACATTTTCAGAGATAGTGTAGAATAAATTTAGGGTTAGGATTAAGTTTAGGGTTGGGGTGAATGTTAGGCTAACAGTCATCCCAATCTCTACCAAAACCCTTACACAACAATTGAAAAAATATGACACAGGAACGACTTTTAACCAAAACCGATTTAGGTTGATTGGGGATTGAAATAACCGGCTAATTGATCCGGCATAATAATCAGTAGCCTATAGTACATGCGGGGCATGAGCAGTGACAGAGAATTGATAACTTTGCATCAACACCTACCACAATATATCAAACTGTTGATCTATGGCGTAGATGGTAGACAGCAGGGTCGTGCCTGAGAGTTAAGCAGACCAAGCTCTATCACAACGCCTAATTCTTCATAAAAGTAAACAAATGAATTTATTGTTTATCCGCCATTATCAAAAATACGCACAATGCACGCACCGGATGTACTAGCGGTGCCAAGTGTTTACCTGAAAAACTATTTTAATTTTTTTTTCATGATTTTCCAAAGAAAAGTCTAATGAATATCTCTTTATTCCTCAAAGCAGAGAATATGACAGGGATAAATGCATAAAATATATGGATACATTAAATAAAATAATTAGAAAGTTCACTCTTTCATACATAGGCATAATCATAGATTAGGCTATGTAGTAACATCTTAGCTAATAAACTTAACACCAGTGCTTAATCTAGGCAATGTAGGCCTGCACGTTCAGAGGAAGGGGATTCCACCACCCCCCCCCCTTAAACTCACAAAATTCCCCTAAAATAATCGAGCATATTTTAGCATTATAAATCCCCCCCTTCCCAAAAAAGACATGCATATCCCCTCAATAAATTTAAATTCCTCCCATTTGGGAACGAGTCTAAATTATACTGATTAAACATAGGAGACTTAAGTTTTAAAATTAACAAACCACTATCACTCTCCTTACAGAACAATGCAACAATTACATGCAACAATGCAACAATTACATAATAGAAGTTACCATATCCCCAGTGATTAAAGAGGCCAAGCTTAGCAGCCGGGTCCCATGTTTTAGAAAAACCGTCAACTTAACAAAATTCAAGTAGGCCTAGGCTAGGCCTACGTGAATCGGCATATACAATAGGCTTAAAGGCTTAATTTGAATATAAGCTTATTGTCAATAGTAAAGTTAAATTTAGGCCTACTATTCACTAACTTAGGCCTACATGCAGGCCCTACATCATTTGCGGCCACAGAGAGAGAGAGAGAGAGAGAGAGAGAGAGAGAGAGAGGGGGGGGGAGAGAGTGAGAGAGAGAGAGAACTATGTTTTATTTACAAAAATAGGAAGCTAGGCGCCCAGGATAGGTGACAGACGTTGCACTTCTCCATCCAGCTGCAATCCAAGACTTCACATTATTATGATGTAGGGTTAGACTATGTCAATGTTGACCCAACAAGGCTAATAGAAAACATTAATGATATAAACATGTAAGTGTATGCCCCATAGTCATGAAGTTTCGCATGGGATTCCACACAATGTTCATCATGCTAAAGCCCCGCTCGCATGCATACTGGAAAAGTATTTATGTCACATTGCATATTCCTCATGGCTGCAGGAAAATTGTTCCAGTGGATTCCTTCATCTGTCTGAATGAATCCTTCAACTGAAATGCATTGGCATCAAAAGCTGATGAGTTACTGATCTCAGTTCTGACTCGCCGTATTATGATGGCATAGTAACTGGCCATGGATGTGGAATTAATGTAGGAATTAACATTAACCTGTTAGTAATCATCAGTTAATGCAAGCCCCGCAACATCAAACATTCTTGAAGTCATTGCAATGCATCCGACAGCGCTTGATAAAACTGATTTCGTTTAATTTTAGGTTCTCTCACCCAACTACCCACAAGAGGCAGAGTGCCTTGCCCGCTGAATTTATTTATTTACTGGCCTGGAGCACCTCAACTTGTCGTGCAAGCTAAATGTATCTACTTGCTTTAGGAAGGTTAATAGATTCTGACTGTTAACATTCAGATAGATCACTCAGTTCTTTCAATTCATCGTGTATCAATGCAAGGTTAAGTACTGAGAATTTGAGAAATATTGTCGAGCTTAATTTCTTAGCCAACCCATCATATTGAGCTTTTACTTTTGCATCACACAGTGATACTGATACATTCAACGAGGAACGACGAAATTCTGTTTCTGTTTAAAATTCTGTTTGAAATTCTGTTTGAAAAGAGCTTCATAACATTTGCACACTGCCGAGACCGTTCTGTAACTATCAAATTATCAACAAGAAAATCATGCTGTGCTATGTACAAAGTTTCTTATTATAGTGACATCAGTTGCCTTACGAAGCTTACTATTGCCTAAAGAGCATAGATCTGTAGCTGAAGCCACTAGCTTTCACTGTAGCTGCAAGTCTGCAACGGTAGTTGCGCTAGTAGCCGCTAATTCGAAGTTGTGAACACTAGAACATAATCTTTTATCCGGTCCGATATGAGCCGGGTCTGAAACCACATGAGCCGGCTCTGAGACCCGGCGGGACCGGACCCACTTTGTATAAGCCGGGTCTCAAACCACATGAGCCAGGTCTGAGACCCGGCGGGACCCGGCCCACTTTAAGCACTGAATAGACTACAATAAAGGCACATCAAATTATATTTATATATTGTAAGTAGCATTGCTGTGAATCATTACTATTTACTTATCTAGTTGCTTGTCAAATTGTCAATCTGCTTGTCTATCTATCTATCGTATAATCAATCAATAAATCATTTAATAAATCGATTACAGACAGTGGCCAATGGGGGTTGGGAGATCGATCTCCCTGGGAAAAACTGGGGGTGGGGAGGGTGAGAATCATTGGGTTTTGGGGAGATTCTGGAGAGGGGTTGTGTTTAAACCCCCTCAGAATATCCCACTACAACTGGGGGGTTAGTCGCCACTGATCCACAGAAAGCCATACAAAGCCTGCGAGGCAATGATTTTGAGGCTACATTCAGTGACAGGTGAGTCCTGAGATTTAAACAAATAATACACCTAGGATATTTAGTTAGCAAATTAATGTTCAATAAAATCTCAAATATTAAACAAAATTAATGAATTGGTCCTATATATGAAATAAAGAGATAGTGGCAGACAATTGCATATTTGCTAACATGAGTATTCAGATTCAGCTTGCATTTTTCACTTGAATTTATTGACTGAAATAGACAAATATTTCGAAATGCTTCTAAAAGTGTTGCAGTAGTCCAAGCAGACTCCAGTTTATGTTTTGATTGCATTATTTGTTTGCAAAGAAATCATAAATAACCAACCACTCTATTATATCCTCTGAAGACTTTATGATTTGTTTGTTTAATGTGCCACACGCTAAAATTTAACATGTCAACTAGAATGCAATTAAAATAACATCAATATTAACTCAAAATTGGCTTGCATGTATTATATTGCATGTATTATATAGCTTCGATAAATATATAGGACCTTTCATTCGTCAGGCATTAAATGTGTAGACATGTTTTTTCTGCAAATTCACATGATCATGTGTTAACATTCTCTCAAAACATTAAACCAAAATTTAAGTATTAAACTTAAAAATGAGATCATGCAGATTTTCAAATGCTTAATATGTACAGAATGTAAACATGGTAGTTGCTAGTGAAAATAAGCTCCTATGGATAGCAGCTGCTGAAGTTGGATTAAATCGTTTTGCCCGTGTAGACCTATTTATTTATTCAACAAATTGTAAACAAAATTACTCGATTAGGATTTTATGCTATTCAACTAGATATACAAATGACATATTTTAATCACGTATTTTTTTAGGTAGGGGCCAAGCAAAACAAATGAGGGGGGGCAGGCAAAATCGAGGGGGTCAAAACGTAAACTATGCGGATTTAAACACAATTTTCATAAATTTGTCTATTTTTGACATTCAATATTTTTCTTGGCCCCCTCCCCCTCGGCTCGAGGGGGTGGGGCCATGTCCCCCCCACTTCGAGCCTCCCCATATATCCGCGCCTGGTTTCATCATCTGACGACGACAGCAGGGACATAATACAGAATCTCTTGTATAAAAAAATGCTTTGAATTAATTTTTTTACAGCGTCTCTATAGCTAAGCGTCAGAAGAAGCCAAGAAATTGCGTCAAATTCATGTACCAGCTGAGTTGGTGAGGCGTAGAAACTAGATTCATTAATTCATGATCTAAAAGATAAAGTAAATTTTGGCGTCAGTTACGCGGCCAAATGGTTACATCAGTGACGGGCGAGCCCTGGAAGCTATCCACTATCAAGTACTATAGTTGATAAACTGTGAACCGTTGATCGTCCGTGTCTCCAGCGCCCAGTTGGGATCACAGTCAATTGTAAATTAAATTCAACCGGTGTAGTACCTATTAGTCAACCATTTGATAGAGAGAGAGAGAGAGAGTTTATTGATTTGCATTCTGTTATCCAAATCTGATAATTAACATGAAAGACTTCGTTATACGGTAGATAACTTTAAACTCTATCATTCAGAGTAGGACGGTATGACGTGTAGTCTACTAGTTTATAATAACTGTTATCAGTTGCCGACAGTAGTCTGATAAGAAGAATGTTAGTAGATGTAGACAATGATAAGCAGGACTTGACGAGAGTGGCTAGTTTATACACACGTGATATTATGATAGGCAGCCCTTCACCTCGCATGATAGTTCAAGTGGTTAACAGAGGACAGTTTCGTGCCTGGTAAATGTTGTCTAATTAACTAGTTTATCTAATCTAATAAACTAATTAACTAATTGAGTCTGGCGACCTAGCCGCCAGATTAATGATAAATGCCACCTGTGTGCTAAAGGCGCTCAGAAACGGATCAGCTCCGCACTAGGAGTCAGTATTGGCTCGGTTAATGATTAAATATGACTAAATCTGATAAATTAAATATGATTAAAGTGCCAGATCAATGAAATAGTAAAAACTCCAAATAAACTAAGGCTTCTCGGAAATAGTTAAACAGCCATGCCATATTCAATCAGTCAATTGATTACGGTTTGCTGTTATTTAACGTCAGATTCCTCACCCGAAGGCGATGTCAGGGACGTATAATCGACCAACACGTAATTAGGATAATGCATGCTTACAATTTTGCAATTTTGCTTTTTTCTTTAAAAAATCGCATTTTCTTGACAGTTTCTACTAATAGTTTTGCTGATTGAGACTTCCAAGTTGAACCATCCCTAGTTATACAGACGAGCCATTATCATCTATGCATGAATTATTCATATTAGACGTTCAAGTGTTTTACGGCTAATTTATTGTATACTCGATGTTGACGCAGACTCTATATTCGACAATTAGGTGTGATAAGAGGTCTTATAAATATCTCAGACATTTCACTTTTCTACCTTCTTTTTAACCTTATACCATCCACCGTTCGTCACTGTTGAGCAGTCCACATTATAGCATAAGCAATGAGCATACGATTTGCCCATTAATTTATAATAAGGTTAAGTTGAAGCAATCTAATTTAATCCAATTAAGCTTATTGACGTCCCACGATTGCGCAATTGAACTAATGCAAATGGTTTCTCGTGTTTGGTACGGAAAACTGGAGAATAAGTAGGCCTATAACCCAACTGAGAGTTGCAAGTGTTTCGTAAGAGTCGACTAGAGCAGATGCGGAAGGAAACAGCGGTATGTTACCCGAGATGCCAAATCTTCCCAAGGTGAAGGTTGCATTTTAGGTGTGGTCAAGGCATAGCCTTGATAAAGGGATCAACTTGTTGATCGATGGAGTGCTCATTAATGAACCCGATAGTGGACTGTGAATTTAAATATTATGTATATTTAGCCTACCGTTTGGCAGTACATTAGAGAGAGAGAGAGAGAGAGAGAGAGAGAGAGAGAGAGAGAGAGAGAGAGAGAGAGAGAGAGAGAGATAGCAATGGCGTGTTTAATGTATAAATCGAATATAAAACGATACAGATCCTAGCCTATGTAAACTGTACTATATTATATAGGCCTGCTCTATTTAATCTATTATAGTGCATGTTTTGAAGAAACTGACGTATGAGGTTTAGAGCAGCGCAGAGAATTTACAATAATCTACGTCTATTGAGTAGCCATTATTAAAGAGAATGCAATAAATCTGCTATAAATTGGCCATCAGTTTATTAATCAATAATGATGTTAAGTGTGCTTGGTCGTCAGAAAGTTATTCGTGAAAAGAGTTATATAAAAAAACTTTTATAAAAGTCTACTTTCGTATGACTAATGCAGATCTTAACGTCGTTTTCGTCTCAATAAGGAATCATCAGCGACTGGTTATATACATAATTATAGTATTGAATAGGTCTAAATCCTCTTGAGTAACAGAAATAGTCTTATCATAATAGGAGACCTTTTTGTTGATCACATTTGTGACTACTTTCATGAAGAACCATTTCTGTCTGCCGTTCAACTTCCTCACGTTTCCGACAATGTCGTTCTTTTTCTTTATACGAGCCATTTTTGCTAGAAATTTCTCTTTCACTAAAAAACACATGACAAAACGTCTATTTCCGCTTCGTTGTTTAGTACGGCCTAGACAAAAGTCGTATTCTTCAATATATTGTAATAAATACGAAGTTTAGTCCATTTTTCGCTGAGAGACAACATGAGGGACGAAAGTAAATGACCCAGGTTCAAACATTTATAGAGCAGATGTTCGAGACTGCTGAACAATAATATAAGCAAAATAGTATACAAATTCTGCATACTGTTTAGACAATAAGTTCAACAATGAATGAAAAATGATAAAATTGATTGAATTATACTACAGCTTGCTGAGCAAAATCTAACAACAAAAATAGTAAGAACAAATTGATTGCTTGTGCATCACAGTTTATAACAATTTCGATCAATACGCATACAATCTTACAAACCGTATCGGATAGTAAAAATATAAAAAGCTAGAGAAAGAAAGCAAAACCCAGTAATGCTTACCTTGTCTGCAGACATTCGTGTGGCTTTGCTCGTGCACCTCTTCTTCTTCTTTCCACATCTCTTGCACCTCTCAGTCTCCTTCTGTTCTCTATGTCTGCTCTCGTGTATCGCTGTTTGTCTCTGTGGTGGAACATATTTATCATCAGACAGTTTGTGAGGAGGATGTCCAATATTTTCTGGAAGGCTCTGACTAATGCTCATACCTTGACCTTGACCTCCACACACTTGGCTCGAGTTCATCTTGTCACCTATTGGATGATGTCGTTGCTCAGTTGTCAACTGTTGCGCTGTTTGTGGCAACACGCCCGACTGTTGCTCAGAATGGTTGCCTTGGTGTTGTTGCGGCAACTGGTATTGTTTCTTCTCTTGCATATATTCTGCTCGATGTTCATTCTTAAATCTACCTTTATGTTTATCACATTTGTGACTGCTTTCAAGAGCAACCAATTTTGTCTGCCGATCAACTTCCTCAAGCTTTCGTGTACAATGCCGTTCTTTTTCCTTATACGCGACATTTTTGATAGAAGTCTCTCTTTCACGTGTAAAATATTCTTTACTTTCATAACTGTTTTGTGAAGAATTTGAACCAGAAAGGATAGTGTTCTTGCTATTCTCTGATCTGTTGACATCAGAAGATCCTGCTTTGTTGCTACGGCTTGGCGATGACGTTTCAATATGGCCACTGGGCACAGAATTCCTTGATTTTCCTTTGTGCTTACAATGATGATGATGATGATGGTGCCTATGATCATGGGAGTTACGTAATTTATCATTAACGGAAACTGAGGTAGATTTCTTGCTAGGTTGGTTCTGGTTACTGAAAACTTCAGAATTAGGAATAGGTGTTTTTACCTTTGCGCGGGATTTTTGGTTGTCGCAACCATATTGATTTTCTAAAGCTGCCTCTTTGAGGCTTTTAATACTCTCACTTGTTTTAATAGGTTGCTGAAACTTTGCAGGATTGGTTTGTTTTACCAATTCTTGACGACATACTTGTTTCTTCTGATTTTCATTTAGTTCATTATTTGCAGCTTGCATGTTTGGTCCCACACAATGTTTTGGCAGTTGAGAATTATTTGCACTTTCTCGGTCACAAATCTGATTTTCCCCTCGGCTTTCATTGGAGAGCAGCTGCATATTGTTGTCCTGCATCGTTTGTATACAACCATGTGAAAATGGTTGCGATGGTCGAATCAGATATTCTCTCATCTGCTGCCATCTTTCTCTCTGTGATTTCTTTCTCGTTCTCCTAATTCTTTCATCCATCTTTCTTATTTCCTCTTCTTGGAGCTCTCTCATCTCTTTATCACTGTCCCACTGCTCGTACTGCTGCATGTCCGTCGCTTTGTTCTCCTCTCTCACTCTGTATCTCTGCTTCGCTTCATAGTTGAACCCCGTGGCTGTTTGCTCGTTAGTAAATTCTCTTTCCGGTCCGCCAGTCATGGAAGTGCTCCAATCATTCTGTCGACCGTATTTCCAAACTAGCGTATAATTATTTTGCATCACTCCTGATTCAGTTTTTATTCTACCCTCCAAGGATTCCAGACTGAGTGATATGCTTCTCATATGGTTGAATATACTTTCTAATTCCAACTGACATTCTCTGAGGTGTATGTCTTTTAATAATTCTGGATCAACATAGGAGTCATTTGGAAGTTGTACGTGTTCCTGAAAGTGATTTTCATTTGTAAATCCATAATCAATATTATCCTCATCATTATTCTCTCTATTATTATGACTATGCGGACCTTCTAACTTGGTTATCACCCTGTTCGAATCTGTTCCATCCCAAGATGCCATGATCATATTTTGAGACCAATAGTCTGTATTACCTCCTAAGTCCCGACCCGGTCGTTGGAGCCGATCCCGATGCCTGAAATCCAGACTGATGGAAGTTGCTAGAGCTCTAGGAATTGGATCATCCTCGCAATCCGTTCTTTCTACATGACTAATCCATCTGTCGAGATCCTCAGTCACCGAGCAAGACAAAGACATCATTCTCGCCATCTTACCAAATTATCTAGAGCACTCCAGGAATTCTTCTCTGGGTGTAATAATAATAGCGTATGCTATTGATCTCGTCAGATCCCAAGATAGCCTGGATTCGTTTCCAAATTCGGCTTAGGAAGTTGCAGTCGTTAGAGCCTGTCTTGGTAAATGTACACCGACTGCTACTGATCCGGGTGTAATGACGCACTTAATTAGCAGAGCCAAGAATATCACGTCGAATCTTTGCTACTTTGCATTGCTACTGACTTATTACTATTTTACTTTAACCTAGTCATACCCTCTTAATCCTATAGTTACAAGCCGAATAGATACATCGGATAACAACTGTATGAATAAAGTTAAGAAATGATTGATATGAATGTCCTACTGCAGGTTAGATAAGATCTATGGGGCCTAGTATACACTCTGTAGGCTACAACAATCTTTCTCACATATAATATTATGTAGCCTATTCTATGTGTCACATATCCTATCTGTTTCAATATGAATAAGTTACGTATTGTCAATCAATCAATAAATGCGAATTTAACGTCCGTTTCATCATCTGACGACGACAACAGGGACGTCTTCAACAACATTTGAACTACCAACCTGTCCACCCTAACAGGATTAGCAAAAACAAATGCCCCAAGAGAAGAGTATTATGCATAGGCCTGCCTGCATGTTATCGTATTTTCTTCAAGTAAAAATGTGGTAAAATTATTGTTTAGCCTCTATTGCAAGGAGTCGGATTCAGGCGAATAGTCTATAGGAATTTAAACCCTTCCAAGAGCGGATCGCAGGTGCGTTAGTTGAGTCCATAAGTCGAGTCGTCTCGCTGTCGTGAGACGTCCTTGATATAGACATCAGATGATTAATCTCTTATTGTATTGTATTGTATTTTAAAGCATCTTTCAAATACAAACTATGCTCGTCTCACTGTCTCAGTAACGTATCTGATGACAATCGCTTCAATAGGCCTAAAGGAACTAACAGGAATCTTAACTAACAAAAATGTTAACTTTAAAAAAAAGTTAACTAAAAAAAATGTTAATTATTATAATGAACAGAGATAGGTTTTATGCCTATTATTACCAGGATATAGGCCTACTTACAGTAGCCTACATAACTAGACTACATAGAGAGACTATGCACGACAGCCGATGTACTTGTAACTAGACAGTTGACTGCTGAGTGCAGTCTGACCAACGAATGACCCGAGTAAAGCTTCTATGGCCCTTCCTGGCAAAACTTCCCTTAACTAAAGATTGTCAAAATTATGTATAAAGCCTCTGTTCACTAAAGATTAATTTCAAAACTTCCCTTAAATAAAGATTATAAAATGCATAGCCACGGTTTACTAAAGACAATGTCAAATGTTTCTGTATAGTTTCTAAATAGAATGTGACTAACTCTTTAGTAAAGCTGCTTCCGTCAATCAATAATAGGGTCAAATGTTCTGTCTTCCAAAGGTCCTTTTTACTAAAGGTTTGTTTGAACCAAAGGAGCCCGCTATTTTGAAAACTGCTGTGAACAATATTTTGAAGAGTGAAAACAGAAGCCTTCTAAAAATGAAGAATATACTGTACATGTAAGCCTACACTTAACCAAACCAGCAATTATAAATATACACATAAGATGGATGATATGACTTAATTTGGGATTGGCTTGTGTCATTATGAAACAGCTCAAAAATTATAAAGTGCTCCCAAGGTGAAAGTGCCCCTCTCAGCAAGTTTCCATCCTGGCTTTGCCACTTCGGTCCTAAGTGACCATAACATTTAATTGGAGCCTGGTAAGTAGTAATGGCCGAATCTTGACAAAATCAGTCAGAGTGTCAGACACATATAGGTCTATCTATTATGAAGGATCTGTATTATTATAGCGCATTACATCAATAGGTACCAATTAGGAGTTAGCTTAGGGTTCATTCAAATATTACGTCATCACTTTTTCGGGATTTTTGACCCCCCATCATCATCCGTCGTCACCGGTCCCGACCCCCCTTGATGACGTCATCACCCGGGATCGGTCATCGGTCGCCATGCGGTCGGTAACCGAGGTACATAGCGCGTAGTCGATAACGGAGTGGGAAGTGATAGCAGGAAGTAACCTATACGGGCTAAATAGAATTTTGGCATCCTCTTTATAAATATTACGCTTTCGCAGACATTTTGTACAGTTAAAAATTTTTTGTTACTGTTAAAATAATAGTGCGGTTTCGAAAAGAAATTTGTGCGGTTTCGTAGTATAGCGAAAAAAAGGTATGTGAAAAATT
>JAQFZF010002357.1:0-12557 GCA_034695365.1 Enchytraeus norvegicus
ACGTTATGCAATGTTAAATGAAGCATGATCCTTTCAATGCTTGTCTACCCGTCATACTGAAATATCAATAACTTTTTGTTTTTTAAGATATCCAAATGAAAGCGACAAGAGATAGAATTGGTTGTTCTCCATTGCTGGAAAAATTCATAGGAATCAGCTCAATAATTACAATTTAGCTAACTGAAAACAGATGACGTCATATAATTCAATACTGATAAACTGTTCTCGTACACCTGTCGTGTTCAAATGTGAATAACTTTTTTGTTTGTAAAGATATCTGAATTACTTCTATCAGAGTGTGATAGCATTGGTTGCTCCCCATTTCTGCAAAATTTTACAGGAATCAGTGTAATATTGATGATTTAGTGGCAAATATTAAAATCTTCTCACTTATAAAAGTCACCGTGCATATTTATATTTGATGGGTACGGTAACAATAACGCCGATAACTTTGCCATCTGTTGATCGAATATGATGTAACTTTCAGAAATGATGAAAAATTGGCCTGCTAATATTTCCTGTAAGAATGGTGCACATAGACTGAATGGTCTCGACAAAATTTAAAAAACATTTAGGGGTCCACTTTTTCTTACGCACCCTGTATATTATATTCTTCATAAAAACAAATCACTATAATACAGACTAATATAAATAACTATTGTCATCACACTTACGTGTTTTGCTGGGCCTCAGGTTTCCCGATGAGACAATCAATGAGTTGAGGCAGAAGTTCCAACTGTTTATTGGGAGAGAGGCGCGGATATCCGAGCTTGATGTATAATATCGTAAAGTTCTGTAACAACATCATCGAAACTAAATTGTCAACTCTAAAACAACATCATCAAAACTAATTCTACTCTGCCATAGAGTGGTTTGGTCATGCAAGGTGTTATATACCTAATTCATAAATGAATGTTAAACTTTATTGATATTGATAATATTCATATAAAACAATGCCTTGCAGTTATGATAAGAATTACCTTTACAAATGGAGATATATCAGCGTCAAGGTACTGCGAGATAACGTCACAAACAGGAAGTTGAATGGCTGACCTCGTCTTAACTCGTTTGTTCACATGCACAAGCAGTTCCATTACCTACAATAAATAAGAACAACAAATTTCTAACACAACAATTTATAATACAAATAATTAATGATTTTTATTAAATGTTACATATATTATACAATTTTAGTCGAGCAAAAACGATGATTACAATACATGTCAAAGATTTTACTAAATATTATATTATAATTTTTATTCAGATTATAACATGTAGAATTTTATATATTAAATTATTTTATACACTAATAAATACTATTAACAACAACAACAACAACAACAATTAGAGTGCAACTGTTGTCTACGACAACATCGCACATAATGACACCAAATCCAGACCGAAAGGCAACAAAAATAAATGTCTATTATACGGTGCAAAGCCAATATCCAAGAACCAGTTCAAGTATTAATGCAACATAATTAACAACATAACTCTATTGCAGTATGAAAGTAGAATTATTCTTGAATCAATAAAGTTCTATAAAATGCAGATTATTCACTTCTATTTTTAAATTATAGATAAATATATAGAACCATAGATAACTGTTTAATTACCTTCTTGCGCACACCCTCAGTCTGGCTAGAGAGTTTCAGAAGAACTGGACATAAGAACTTTCCCAATGTTGCCTCCAGCTGTTCATCAGTATCGGCAGACCCGAGGCGTAGAAATACCCTCTCCAACAAAACTAAAGAACAACAGCAACATCGAAAAATAAGCTCTTTCAAGCCGAACTTAACGTCAGATTCGCGGCCCGAGGGCTAGATCAATGATGGAAGAGCCCTGGCATTCAAACCGTGGACCTATTGATCCACACTTTTCACAGTCCAGTCACTTATATATAGATATTTCTCACTGACACACCATGCAGATTCAAGATTTTAAACAACTTTGCTACTAGATTGCTCAGTTCTCACGTCGTAATAACCCCAACCATAAACAAACTTTACTAATAAGTTTTGAGATAAGCTGATGGAAATTAAATAAGCACATTTTGACTGAAGAATCAATTGCTCGAGTGCTCAGTGCCATTGTATCCTGTATTGCATTGTGTGTAGTGTATTGTATTGTGTATTGTATTGTGTTCGATTGTATTAAATAGTACAATTTAATCTTAATATATGAATTAATAAATTACAACATATTCTAACACATGGTATCCAATAAAGCAAGTTACATCGACATAGAAGAGTCTGATGGCTTCTATAAATATCAGTTTAAAAGTAAAAATGTAGCATATTTGTCTATCTGTCTAGTCATTCTTTAGATACAAGTTTAACTAAAGTAAAATAGAAATTTTGCCACCAAATATTCACCTAATTCGTCTTGTTCTGACATGATGACTCCACTACACTAGAGTCAATCTCTGAAGCGCCTGATTCAGTTTAATAACTAATTAAATATTTAATTATTTAATTAATTACACCTTTTTATCTTAAAAATAATCAAAACAATAACAAGAGCGATATTATAAGAATATCAATATTGTTTACAGCGCTAACAAAAATTAGCCGAAAAATGTTGTTTACCATCAGATTGATCGTCGAGATTTTACCATTTTGCACCGAATGTCAAGCAAAATGTTAAATTATTATTATTATATACAATAGAATGCCATATATGATCTCTTATTCGCCAGAAATCCATTGTAATTTAAAGACTTATTTTGATAAGTCTTTATTAAGTGATTTAAAGAAATCACATAATCAAATAAATAAATGAATAAGAACTGTTCGATTGGCGTTTGCTTCAAGTGCTCGATGGTATAATGGACGATCAAAGATATGAATGACACATAATATAACGTCGCTGTGGACGACGGTAGCACTCTAATTGTGTGAATTTCGTTGCCCTCGTAACGAGTATATCAAGTTGTCAATTTTTTAATTTTTGTCTCCCTTTCGGACAAGAAAGTGCCAAAAAATCTACTTTTTGCTTTCAAAAGAGTAGGTTTTTCCATCGTTGGCGCAAAGTAGTCTTTTTTCCTATAACTAGTCTTTTTGACAAATTATTAATTATTAATTCAATAATTTTTAATATGATAAAGATAACTAAATATTATACTAACAACAAAAGTCAATAATTGATACTAATTTATCATAACTCTCACTTAGTCTTTTTGACTAGTCTTTTTGCAAAAGACTGAGTGGCAGCACTGATTACAAGTAACAAGATTTGACACACCTTTTTACTGTTTATTTTATCTATATTTAAGTTAGTCTTAAATTTCAATTAATTTACATAAATTCTTAACTTTTATTCTTTTGTACTTAATATGTCGTTATCGGGTGCATTGTTATGCTTGTGCAGTGATATCACTTGGCTTGTGATATTATCCGGATATTTCCTTTAATATCTTAGTCACTCTGAGTCTTGTAACACGGTTTTTTTAGCCTAAAGTATCCTAATAATCCCAACATTGTCTCTAGCCCGAATAACGAACCCTGAGTGAAACCTGATGATCGTGTTATATTGAATTTTCGTTGGCCGATTGTATAAAAAAGGTCACTTAGCCTAGTACTGAAATTAGATATTGAATCAATTAGGACTCTTACCCGAACCCTACGTTCCTTACACGAACCTTCTGTCTTGAAGTGGAAATTTAATATAAATCATATTTGATAAAGCAGGATTATGAGGAGACCCAAAGGTTTAGGCCTATAGGCCCTATACTTTAGAGAGCTTCAACACATTTGTAAGCCAAATGGATAATTATACTTACAGCCAAAGTGTATTTTGCAACACCCAGGAATCAACCATGACCGATCGAATCGTTGATTCGGACTCAAATCTCGCGCCGGTTGTTGAGTACGGGGCTCCTGTTAAGACTCGTACAGGTCATATTTTATTTACTTGAGCTGTGTTGAGGTCATGGTAGGGTTTTGGATTAGGGTTGGCCTAGCCTCACCCCCAACTCTAACCCTAAATTTATTCAACAATATCAGTAAAAATTGTGAGAAAATCAGTCAAATAGTAAATGCATAGGCACGAGTCTCAACCAGAGCTGGCTACCTATTGCTAAGTACCGGTACATTGCCCAATCACAGCTCATATGTGAAACTTGTGCGATGCATGACTGCAAGTAATAGTGTATAAATACTTGTTTATTTGTTATTATAGTGTTCTTTTGCTTGCAAAGTTTATATTGAGAATTGAATCTACCAACAAATGTGTGTGTTGAGAAGAGGTGACTAAAGCAGATACTTCTGTTTGGAGGTTTGATACTTCCGTAGTGAGGTTGGCTACTTGACTCTCCATTGACTATTTAATGCTTTTGTGGCATTTTGCGTAGAGTGGTGGTTTGTTAGTTAATAATCATTGATCGATTTATTGATTGATGAGTCAGTGGAGAATGAAGAAAACTGAATGAAGAGAATTGAATTTATGGCATATTTTATGTTTGTTGTATTATCGTACTGATGACAATATCAGGGAAGGAGTAAACAGTTAAACTATTTAATGTAAATACAGTTGAACTTTGCACATAATATCCTGCCTGTTATATCTATCTATCTATCCAATGCTCTGCCACGTGGCAGGTCCTCGGAAAAAATTCATATACACAGTCAACTATCTCGCTCTTTAATGAGCACACCATCGACCAACCAAATAAGTCAGTCTCATCACAAAGGCTTTGCCTTTTCCACACCTAAAATGATGCCTTTGTTCAAGGAAAATATCTATCATTTTCATGTTAATGTGCTATTTCACGAGCCACTACAACGTCAACATGGGCGTCACAGAGCAATAAGCATGGCAACAGTAAATGATATTCTAATTTAAAATTTGGTTCAGCTTGCAGATAACTTTACATTTAACACTTGAGCACAATCACAGAATATTTTTCAGTTCCCTATAAACTTACAGAAAACTTGGGACTAACAAATAGAGAAATAAGTTACACAGTCTCACACAACATAGTATATAATGATATATTACAAGAATCTAATGCTAACTTGCAAGAGTAACTTCTAACATCACTTACGGTAATCATTCAATCATTTTAGTGCTAGATCGAGATTGGACTAGAGGTTCACATACACACACAATCACATAAATTCTAATCTTACACATCACATCCGTCACACTCACACAACGCACCAATACATGCAGCGTGCACATATATCTTCAACTCCTCCTAGTAGTGTTTCATATATACAGGTTGGCATAACAAAAAGTGGACCCCTAGTTGTTTTTTTAATTTTGTCGAGACCATTCAGTCTATGTGCACCATTTTTACAGAATATATTAGCAGGCCAGTTTCACATCATTTCGGACAATTTCAGTCAATTCGATCAACAGACGGCGGAGTTAGGGGTCCACTTTTTTTTATGCCACCCTGTATATGAAGCTATCTGATACAGTTGGTTATACACACTTATCTCAACAGACAAATATCAATTGCTCGTGAGCGATAGAAAAGAGGGCAAAGACGCAACACTTTTACAATCGATCGTAGTTTAGTGGATGCCCATGACATAGATTTGCATGTACGATAATGAACACTGTATTTTAGCTAAATGAACAGATACAAAATGAAAACAAAGTGATTCAACGCAAAAGTAAAATATATATTTACATTTCTACATGTAGCAAATTCTTCGCCAAATAATTGAAACATAGAATTTTACTATTTGCAAAAAAGTACAATCATTCTGAATTTCTGAAAAATAAAATAACAACTACAGATAGCAAATAAGCATTATATAGGAAAATAGGCTAAGAGATGAGAGTGTGATAAATCGATAATTTTGTTTAATATTGAGCAACAAAAGCACCAGGGGGTGTATACATCATCTAGTATGTTGTTATGATGTCATATCTTCAAATGTAAACTAACTTTCTGAACAAGATTGTAAATAAGCTGGTTTACTTTGTCATACTCGATATACTCAATACCAAATGGAATCTTATCACTAAGTTTTTCACATTTACTATAAAAGTCGTAGAACTCTGCTACAAGACAATGATATGGAATGTGATATAACACGTAAGTATAAAGTATCGAAGCATCTTATGAATTATTATAACATAATAATGTCAGCTTATGTATATTAACAACATAATAATGTCATATATGCTCAATGTCAGGGAACAAATAGGCTGCAAATTCAACTCTATGAGAAAATACACACAAGGATTAACACTATACATTTATTCTGACATCTTTCACAAACTTTCGTAAAACCGAGTAAATTCAAATCCATAATGTTTCAGATTAATTAACAGGTTGAGTCTGGTATAAACTACAGTAATGTACTATCAATCAATCAATCAATCAATTAATGAGGATTTAACGTCCGGTTCCTCACCCAAAGGCGGTGTCAAGGACGTTTCAAACAGCATACACAACTACAGACAGCATCCAACCACCAGAACGCTCCTGCAAATGCACAAACAGAAAGAAAAATGTGAGGTCCAAAACAGTGCAAGTCCGTTATCCAAGGCAAGAAGATCTGTTACAACAGACCTACGGTGGGAAGAGATGAGTTTCTAACTTGCCCTGGAAAGTAGTAATGCTTGTACAAGATTGCAAATCTTGTGGCAAAGAATTCCATATTGTTGGAGCCGCATAGCTGAGCGTCTGCCTATTTCAGTTCAAATGTCTGGCATTACTAGCTGTATATAAAAGAGGCAAATTGGGGCTAACATATTGTTTCATCCGAGAGCACATTGCCGCCTAACCTATGGCTCGAATTAGGTACCATATGATGCACATGTAATTTAAGTAGTATTATACGAGGGGCGTTCAAAAAGTCTTAATAATTTTTAAACTAATCGTCAGACATTATTCAAATTTTCCAGCTTTATTAACAAGAATCAGCCTGACAACCTTGGTAAATATAAAAAATTTATTCGCTAGGTGACGGCACTTATCAATACTCAAGATGACCGCCCATATTGACGCCCTTTGGCCATATTAAACAAAAAGTTGTAATTAAATTTCTTCTAAAAGAGGGTATAACTACAAGGGAAATGATTGATTAGAAAAAGTTTATGGAGAATCTGTTCTTAGTTATCCGAGTGTTAGGCGATGGCTGACCGACTTTAAGGGTGGCAGAAGTGACATTATACACAAGCCACATTCTGGCCATCTGGCGAAACCGATGAGAGAAGGGTGTAGCGGGCAGCAGTGACTATATCGAAAAATAAATGCTATAAATATAAGATTTTGTATGTTCATCGGAAATATGTTGTGTAATGTTGCTGGAAAATTTGAATAATTTCTGACAAGTAGTTTTAAAATGATTAAACGATGATCAGGACTTTTTGAATGCCCCTCGTACATCAACTGGAAGCCACAGAAATATCTACCATAAATGAATCAATGAGCAACTAAAAAATAAACAAGCAACTCTCAACTAAAATCTTCTCATCAAAACTCAGAACCATGAAATAGTCCTACATATTTATTACCAACACATGATAACATAAGCCAATATTTAAAACTACTTCTTTAAAAGAATAAGTAGATCTATACTATCAGGCACTTTGTTATTGTGCCAAACATACAATGTCTTACATGCATCTACTATCTATATAGTCAGTGATCATAATTTAACTAAACGGTAAATAAGACTTTACATAATACAAACTGAACCCATCCTTGAATGTAAGAAAACTAGCAATTCTACTCCCCGGCTTAAGAAATAACTTCAGATTAGTGTATTTAATGCCAGACATGTCATCACAATACTCATAACTTTGCATCATAGAAGAGGTGCATCAAGTGGTGCTGCTGTCACTCACTACCAGATCAATATTCCAGCAAATGCAGCGACTTCGTCAGAGCTATAAGCTGCTTACTTTTCATTTCTAAAGAAATTATACAGTTTTAAGCTTAATTAGAATATCTAACATTTTTAGAATATCTTATACACACCATTGAGAACTCTTTATTATAGCTACAGAAATGAACTTTGGCCTTTCACAAGTGTGAAAATATAAGATTTGATATGCATGAAACAAGTACTGGACCTCAAACAGAACTATAATTTAATTAATCTTATAATCAAAATATGTAAAATACTGTGTGATGTATGCTCTACATATATTTTAATTCGATGTAGCAATATATCTGTAAAATAGATACAATATAAAATTAAAGAATGAATGGAAGTACATAAGTCTTTGAAAGAATTAAAATGATTTAATCTCAGAATAATTATAAGATAAACTGGCACTTTAAACATAGAATAATCTCTTTATCAATTCATGAAATTGATAAAACAAAATAAAAGATGTAAGGAAATCAAATAAATAAATATTGCTAAGATGATAATTGATAAGGGGCAAAATAGGTAGATTTTGATTTCAGATAATAAAATAAATAGATTTTACATAAAGATAATTGCACCTTTTTAGTCATAAAACAACAATTTCATTTCTACAGCTATCTTGCTCTTGAAATCAGTGCACATTAACACATCATGTGTTAAGAATGAAGTCTATAAATAAGCTTATACAATAAGTGGCTGAAAATTCTTCAACTGACAATATCTAGATCTATTAGGAGAAATCTACATTTACTAATTCATCACGGCTTAACTGCAAGTTTCATCCATGTTAGGCTCAGCTCAATGTTGAACCATAGACTATTCAACAGCAACAATACTCATTCAATATTGCTGCCAAGCATGCACTAAATTGAAATTCAGGCAGTAAAATAACGTTCAGTTTAAGTATTCATTGAATTCATTTCAAGAATAAATAAATAAAAATTTCAAGAGAATATTATATACTTGAAATAATTTACACATATGATTGAAATAGCTACAGAATCACTATGCAAGTACCAGTATAAAGTGACACAGACATTTGACAATATTGTGGACACAGTGGATATCACTATTAGCCTTCGTTACTTGATTCTATGTAAACAAGAGAGTTGCCATGCTTGTAGAAAAATTAAATATTATTAATATACGCAAGTTATTATCTACAAAATAAAAGCAAAATAAATTTTCTCATTAAGAAATCTTAAAGTTACAAAGAGTTACAGCCTATTCTTATCATTCCTAGCGAAACTATGTATATAATATATTTATCAATTTAAATATTTGTTGTTTTTACAACATCAAATATAGTAGATCACACACAACAACTCTAAGTTACTTGCGGTTTCTGTCCAACAGCATAACATATGACAACTAGCAATTAATTCACAATATAGAATTATTTAATCAGTTATAGTTTAATAGTACATTATATAACCACATGCTCAAGAAAGTTCATTCAATAATACGACAACGTTTACAAGACTAAAAATTTAATGTGCCAGTAACGATGTATTCGATATTCAACGTATATCGTTTTCAAATAAGACACTAAATAAAATCTATACCTAAATTAGTCAGATATACATCATTAAAAGAATTTCACTTCTGATTTAACGAAGAAGGAATATATTTTACCACATGGCATATTATGAGCCTTCTGATGTTTATATTAGTCAAAATTTATGTTCAGAATTTTAGATACTGTTACATATATTTTGCCTACAGAAATTCATGTTAAACATATACAATGTACAATTACATTAACCTACACCAATTCATGAATATTGAATTAAGTATACAAAGATAATCTTAGAATAATAATCTTAATTACAAATATTTATTAATGACAAAGCTTCATAGATGCAATATAAAAATTCTAAGATTTGTCGTTTTCTTAAAATATGCATCGTAGAATTATAATACTCAATGCAAGATCATATACTTATGAACCACTTGGACGAGGCCTGACCATTCTGGACAATTCCTTGGCGGTTAAAGTCACATGAATGAAGTTTTTACTGCTTAACACCTATACTCACACGAAATAAAGCAGAAAATAGAATACTACAAGCCTTGTGCTAATGCTTCCGTAGCCGCATTTAAAAAAAAGGTGTGAATATTATGAACACAATGCATGTTATGCACAACACATGCAATATAAACATACAGTTAAATGTACATTAAAATTACCTTTCAATATAAAATAGAAAGCACGACCTTAAATAGACAACTTACTTTATTATGTTAATTTTAGTATTTTTTCGGCATTTTATCGAAGTAATACACAATGATGAAACACAAATGTGCACTTCAATACTAACGCAAATTAAAAATAATATTTTTTAGTTAATTAAAATTATTATTTTTTGAGCTATTTCATACACATTTCAAACATAACTACCGCAAGGAGACTTGATGCATGGACGATACAATGCTCTCACAACTATTTTGTTCTTCTTGTATATATTTTTCCACCGAGCTTTCATACGCCCCGGTACAGTAGTCTGCGTTGGCTATGGGGGAGAGGTTCTTGGCAGACATTCGACAGTTTGACGTTGTAGCACGATCTAGAGATACCGTTCTCTCCAGAGTGGTGGAGGATGAAGCTGGAGTCTTGAGGCAAGCTTGGCTGTACGTCCGCGACAGCATAACGTGAGGCGACAATTGGTGCCAAGACGGCACAACAAGTGGTCGCGCTGTCGACGATGGCGGCAAACATAATACCGTATCCGATCGACTGCACATTGGACTGGCACCATTAGAGGCACCACTAAAACTGTTGGTGTGTAGGAGTGGTGGAGGGAAGGCTACACGTAGATGTGGCCAATGGATATCATCGAGCATCGTGACAGTAGAGCAGCGAGAAGCAGATGCTATTGGGGACGTGACTCTATACTGATCCGTAGAATGGTCTGCCGTGGATGGTACACAAGATACCTGATAGGCTGGCGCAATCATCGCTGGTAAAATGGTAAAAACCCCATTGGCTGTGAATGCCGGTATACCAGCAAATGCAACAGAAGGCTGTTGACTACTGTTATATGACGAGGTTGTCGTATATAAAGTTGTATTAGCTGACATATAACTGACATTTGTAGATGAGCTAACACCAGCTGAGCTTACTTCTGATGTAATGCTTCCTTCAACAGCTTTGGTTGTTGGAGTTACTTTTCCATCTATACATGGCACGGATGATGACCTGAATAATCTCCCATTCGATACCGAAAGAGGCGAATTCATCAGAAAGTTGTCCGCTGAATATGTCTGCGGTGAGTTGGATCTCGAGACATAATCACTTGACCTTGTAGGGTCATAGCAAGCATTGGTGGGGCTCCACTGGATTTGTTGATACCTGGATGGCTGTAGTACTGGTATCCTGTGACAACCATTGTAAGGTGAATGCTGGATCAAAGATTGATTAGATAGAGTCTCTGACGGTGAAGTAACTCCTTTCTCATCTACTCCCTGAATTCTTAGTTCATGTGAAACAAATCCTCTCTCACTTACAACTTGACTTGGTTCACCAGGATGAGAATAATTATTCGTCATATCATCATGCAGAGAATTGGGTGACATTCGCGCTGTATCAACACCCTGTTGTGACGCGCACTCAATGTCTCCACATTTGTCACTATCATCACAAGTAACACACAGCTGTGAACAGGTCTGTGTGGTTTGACTCGTACAACTTGTGATTTCATCTGGCACGGCATCTGTTGAAGCTGAATGCACCACCTCAGCAATATTCTCACCGCCAGACACTATCGATGAGCCTGGGCTAGCTGACTGGACTGAAAGTGAAGAAATTGAGGATTCAGAATTCTCAAATAAAGTAGAGAAGTTCTTGCACATGTCGTTGAAGCTTGCAGAGGAAACATCACAATCAGCAACATCTGGTTTACTCGAGTCTCTTTGAGAGTCCGGTGAACTGGCTGAACTGCTGCTAAACATAATACGGTAATATAAATAATAAATCAATTCATGAAATATTAAATAACATTTTAATTAAAATGTAGCTGGTTAGATCATACCTAACAGGGTGCTCAGCGATCTGACCTTTTCAAATTCCCTGACTTTTCCATGACCTCCGAAAATTATCCCTGACCAATATTTACCCCAAATTACGCACGTCGCCGCGTACAGTTTCAAAACGCAGGCTTGCAAAAGAAAGTTTCTAACCGATACGCCAAATGACCAACATAATAAATTATGATACATATCCCATTTCGATAACTTACTCATATTTTTCTGTTCAAATTCTACTTCGTTTCTTGCCTGATCAACTTTGCAGTCTACTGGAGATGAGAAAAAAAAATAAGGAAAACCTATCAATAATTTTACCTGACTTGACATCAAATTCCCTGACCTCTCCCTGTCAGCCCAATTCCCTGACTTTTCCCATGTTTTCCCTGAGTGCTGATCACACTGCTTATAGACTTTATTAGTTAATATCTAACTAATGGTAACTATGCTGCTATCTAGAATAATTAATTATTAGACCACTACATCTCTATTTCTGAATAGCAATGTTGACAATTATTTAATAAATCACAGATTGATCCAATTAGCCCTGTGACATGGTAAATATAAATTAAACATTACAATCAGTCACATTCATAGTGACACTGATGATCAATAGATACAGTGTCGCAGCCTGCTCGTGGTGGGGATGCCAGCTGGCTTGCCAGCTACAATTTGCGACTTCTTTCCCGCCCAGAA
>JAQFZF010002358.1:0-12557 GCA_034695365.1 Enchytraeus norvegicus
TCACAATGTTGGCTGCCATTTGTTTCTGTTTGTCCTGTGTTTAACTTTAAGCTGTTCATAATGTGTGCATAACATTTCATTACATATTCATATATTGGAAGCACGTTAACACTAAGCTTGCTAGGAGAACCGAAAATCACACAGGTCAAAACTCTGCGAGGAAGCTTTGTCTGAGACATAACATTCTAGACATAAATACAACTAGTATTGTAAGAAATTAATATACATTGTCATCCATCAACAGAGAAATTCTGTTACAATTATAGGCTAGTTATTTATAAGCAATAGGCTCCTGCAACTGTGCACTGGATGCCGGCGGAATACTGCATTTATGTTTTTAATAAATCCTATACGGCACATTGCAAATTTGTTCACGCTGAAAAATTATTCAGTGAAGTATTTCTATTGAAATGATCATGATCTCACAATCAGCTATAGCACAAAAGTTATTAAATGCCGACATTCCGATTCAGTAATCAATAGCCTATGTCAAAAATTTATAAATTACCAAACATGAACTGGCCGCTGCAACCAGCTAGCCGAGTTCGAAAACGAATCTGGGCGATCTTGCCATCTGGTGAGATCCATAGTATACGTTGTTAATATAACTAACGCACATAACTACTTGCATGTAAATGTTAATATTGTAATTTTAAATTACTGATCATAAATGTATCATTTTGGTGGAAAAATATTAGCAAGCAATACATCAGTTTCTTACGTTTTTTGCCATTTTTGCCATTTTTTTAAATTCTAGGGTAGTCTGACAGTCTTGCAGTTGACGTTTCTGTGTTCAATGGATGGTCTTCTATCTAGCACTGATATTAGATTTAATGTATGTTTAATATAATTATTTTGAGCAAAATAAAGTAAAAAATGGTATAAAACGCTAATAGCACTGTCTCAAAGTCCTACCCCCCTGACGTTCAGAGTCGTTGCGGAGGTGAAAGACTTCACACAATCTCGCTGAAACTTTCCAATATTACTTATTATATACAGTGACAACTTTTTAGTGCTATTACGAGTTGAATTTCAAGAAAAAGTAAATTTTTGATAAATACGATCCACGCTAGTGTAGGCTACAACAATAACTTGCACCGTGTAGAGAATTGTAGGCCAAGTTAACTTCCACAATATGCAATTGGCAGCTTGTCATAGAATGCGCACCCGCTTTCAGACTTGAAGAAAAGTCACTACTTCTTTTTATTAGTTATTGTTACGGCAGTAACAATTTGATTTCTAAATATGAGGACGCAATATTTTCTAATTTTATAAACTAGGCCTAAATATTAAGGTCAGAAAATGAATCGCGTCAGTTTTATAATCTATTGTATTGTGTCTAATATAAAGGATTGTAAAAAGTAAACTGATAATAGCAAATTCATAGGCGAAAAAGAACAAAAAAAGTTCGAGTACATGTGAAATTCGGACATGCGTTTCAGACAACAGTGATATTACTCACATAAGCTTCCAACTAGCTGGATTACAGGAGCACGCCACAACTGCATAATATGTTGAGAAACTCTATATTCTATCTATAATCATACTTCAGCATATGATATCATGCTTAACTATAAGGTATACAGGCACGCTGTTAAATGTTACTAGTGTTTTGGTTTATTTTGATTTGATTGTTTTTTTTGGTGCATTCCTTGCTTGTGCACTAATTGTGTTTGTTTCTTTGCCAAAGTGGCGTAATACACATTACTATTAACTGTTAGATTAGACATGCGGAAGGTAACCTGATGTAGGCTAAAGCAATTATGGAAATTATGGAAGGGAATGTAAATGTCCCAGCTGAGGGGAATCGTGGCGTCACTTTCAGTCAATAGGGTCTATATAGGCATTGATAATTTTTATTTGGTTTACTTTTTCATTTACGTAGCTGACACTCGTAATTGTTATGCACAATAGAGTTTAATTAAAATCTAGAATCCAAATCCCACAAGAAAGTTATTACATCTTCTGTAGAATTGCAACGGTGCAAAAGCTCGTTTTGAAATACTAACCCAAGTAACATTCGTACCCTATATATAGCCTACCAGGTGAAGAAATAACACGAATTCCCTAGAGAAAGCTGAATAAATAAGTCAAGACTCAAGTTTAGGCCTACATATATTTTCAAACTTAAAGGCTATACTATTATTTAGAAATCTACCCTCCAAGGTTGGTCTACAAATATTTATGAATTAAGAAGTTACAGAGTAGGCAGTGGCAAATTTAGGTTTGGCGCACGGGGGAGGGGGGGGGGCTAGGGGAATTTCAAGGGGACGCAGTGGATACAATCAGGAAAAAGAGATTACGTTAAGGCGCAATCCATTTTCTCAAAATTAATCCTTAACCCCTAACAAATTTGTGTCATTTTGATGAAAAGTTGAAGGGATTGGACTGACCTACGTTCGGGAACTTATAATCTTGTTTACTTTCCTAGGCCTAAGCATTCCCGGACCTGCCTTCTTAACTCGGTCTGTGATTGGTTAAGAGGTTTGGAGTAGGTGGGGTCCATGACTCATAAATTCAGATGTTTAGCGTCGCACTTCGAACCTACGTTTCACCCACTTCTGACTCATAGGTAGGCCTATGTCGAAATATTGTAGGCACCCTAAGATGCAGACTCATAGGTATGCTGAAATGTCTCACTTTGTACCTATGACCGCACTGTGACCCACTTCTGAGTCATAGGCATGTCAATAGGCTAATCTATCTATCCAGTGCTCTGCCACGTGGCAGGTCCAAGGCAAAAATTCATACACACTCATCTATCAACTATCTAGCTTTTTAATGAGCACACCATCGACCAACCTAATAAGTTCGCCTTATCACAAAGGCTTTGCCTTTTCCACACCTAAAATGATGCCTTTGTTCAAAGAAAATATAGGTTTCTGAGGTGGTTTTCCATTGCCTTCTTCAGTATCTGCGTTAGTCGGCTATTACGAAACACGTGCAGTTATCGGCTGGACTATTCTTATATATCCCGGACCCAACACGGGAAATCTTATCCTTTGACAGGAAAAGATAACGAAAAGCTGACCATAGCGTCTTATCATATGGGTTAATTTCTGTATCGTACAGTCTTGTAATCTCCATAGATTAAGTTTTGGATTGTAGGTTTGGTTTGAGTGTGCTTAACGGCAAGGTTCAGAAGCACTAGGCTTTTCTTCAAGACGGCTCAACATAATCGAGGTGCCGTTTCACATTTATCTCAAACGTATTACAGCTTTATCTCACAGAAAAGCTGCAGTTTAGTACAATGTAGGGAATGGCGATTTTATATCTGCTCTTGGTAGGCTGGAGGTTCAATCCTTTGGTGCGACCAGTAGTTGCTGAGAGCCAGCCTTGAGTGCACTTACAAATAGAGCCCCCATTTCTCTATTGCATTTTGTAGTCCTGCGAGCTTAAAAACTTGCGCTCTGCCCTATGTGTCTCGAAGTAGAGGCCTCGAAGACACAGTCTTTCTTCTTCTTCTTTTAAGTGTCCTGCCGGATTCAAGCGTTGACGGTCATGCTGTTTCACTTTTCTTTGTCGTGCTTCTGATTATTTCTACTTCTCCTACGTTCATCCGTTCACTGAGACTCTTTGTATAGGTAATTCTTTGTCTTCCTTTGCAACGTTTTCCTTCAATTTGTCCGCTATGATTATACTCTCTGTTTCTTTATTCCTCATAACATGAACAAAAAAACTCACCTGCCTGTTCCGCACAGTATTTATTATATGTCTTGTTGTTGCGATCCTATTTAAAACTTCTTCATTTGTAATGTACTTGTATAAGAGATGCGCGAAATTCTTCTGTAGAACCACATTTCGACAGTTCCAAACTTTTGGTCATAGCAATAGACAGTGTCCAACATTCATGGCATATAGTAAAATTGAATAGACATATGTGTTAAGTATCATGATATGTGTTATACATGTCAATTTAGTATCCTCTCAATAGTTATCGTTTAACGTATCAATTTCGATATTTTCACTTTTTTATTTATATTTTTTATAATTTTTTAAATGTTAGATAGTAACTCACCTGCATTTTTTGTCAATTTTATGCTGACATTAGGCAACACCGGCGCTGGCCCTTTTCATTTAAAATCGACTCACTATAAATTTAATAATATGACAAGCGACCAACAGAGCATTTGCACTTTCGTGTTTGCATATTCCTTTTGACTAGATTTTTTTCTACAATAACTATGACTGAATAATTATTTAGAATTCATTTAATAATTTTCAATTACCTGTTATGTTTTAATTAATTATATGCACATTATTGCTTTATATCTGATTGGTTTCTGTGCATGCCGTGAAATTGTAGTAAATGAGACAAATAAAGGAATGAATAATGAAAAAAAGTACATTTATTTTTGTGTTCAGTCGTATATTGTGGTTATGGAAGATGTTTGTTAGTTTGTAGAATGTTTCCTTCGCCATGGAAATTCTGGACTTAATCTCCTTGTCACATTTTCCATCGTTAGTTATCCAGGTACCTGAGTACTTAAAATTGTCCACCTGCTTTATTGGGTTTTCTTTTACTGTGTTTCCGCAACCCATCACGTTTCTCTTTTTACTGACAACCATACATTCTGTTTTCTTTAGATTAATAGACGGGCCATTTTCTTCGCTGTGTATATCTATAATGTTCAATATTTCTTGCAGTTTCTCCTTTGACTGGGCAGAAAGTAGGTAAAATGCAATAAGTACAATGTCATCTGCACATCTTAATTCATTTAGAGTATATCCACCAACTATCAACCCGCCTATACCATCGAGGTGTCTCATTATGTTTTCACTGTATAGGTTAAATAAATCTGGTGATAGTACGCATCCTTGTCTGACTCCCCTTTTTATACTGGTATTAAAAAACTCTTATTGCTAACTGTTATAGTACTTTAAATTTAGGTCCCTAAACTGAGGTTAAAACTGGTCTTAATTAAACTAATTATTTCATTACTTTTAATACTTTATTACTTAAAGTCGATCGAGCGTTTCCAAAAAAAGCTACACGTAAATGATATTATTGAGATTCTGTATTTTTTTTACGTCAAAATAAAAAGTGAATATTTTCATTTACGTAAAATTACGCTTTTCGTAAACACAGGCAGTGTGTCACATCAGTGGATCCACTTTTCAAGTTTCCATATAAGATAACTGTCATAAATTCATCATGATCATAATCACTAGCGCCCGCGTCACGGGCCCTCAACAATACCGTGATTGATCTATAACAATGTTGACTATAGTGGTCCATATGCCACCGGTCAAAGCTTTATGGCTGCAGTCAGCTGTGACCGATTCTGCCGATTTATTTTATCCCCTCAGGGTTTACTGATTAGTATGCAATCTATATATAGGAGGCAGGCTAGTAAACACTATTATGCTCAGTCAGATGATGAAGGGGACGTTAAACCAGTATTGTATTGTACAACAGAAGAAGAAGAAGATAGGATCATCGGCGATTCATCGCTTAATGAGTCAAAGTGAGGGTATTATCTGACTGAAAGCTTGGACAAAAGTTACAAGTCCTGAAGGCTTTATTGCATTAAATATTAAATAAAATACTAAATATATCGAGTTTTTATTTGAAATAGAAGTAAAAATATTGATTTATAATCTTATGCAAGAACAAACAGTTTACATAATATTAGTCAATAACCATTAACGCCGTGTGAAAGTCAATGATGCCTGAAAGTCGAAAGGTTGAACAATAAATGTATTCAAATATAATACTTTACACATATAATATACTATATACTCCTTATTATAAATCATTCTCAAACTTGCATGCACAACTACAAATGTTACTTTTTTGCGATTACACACTAGTTAGCGAAATATAGGCTTGCTGTACATAAAGGAATACAGCCATGCCATGCAATGCATACCTACCTGACATATACACAATTATACAATGTACCATTGTACATGTATTGTATAAGCCTATATTTATTTGTCAACAACAATCTAATGAAAAGTTTACAACACATCCAATCATCCATTTGATTTTTTATATTTCTGAAAACAGGCAGCACTAGAGCTTCAGAGTCTCACTTCCTATCCAAAGGAAGCATATATGTAGCTACTTCACAAGACAATAATTATCGGGATATAGATTGATGTACAGGTATACATTTTATATCTATAGCCTACTTGGCTTTGGGTTTTTTTTACTGCAGATAACAAATTTCTTGCCGGCAAGTACTTGTACATGCTTGTGTAATGTGATTTTTTTTTTAAATTTAAAAAAATAAAAGTACTACTGTGAATGCATGCATTACACACTAACGTTAGTAAAGTCATCAAAGTCAAACAACACATCACGCGGTGAATTACTCCTCAACTACTGTGTGTGGATAGATATGTGGCACATCGGCTAATGAGTTCAACTCCTGGGACGTTCAAATCCTACGAAAGCACATCACCGATGGTGCCTTCGGGTGGCGAAAGTGACGTTAAACTCTGTATTTAAGCATTAATAGTCACTGTACACCAATGTACTGCGCTGATATAATAAAGCAGATCTAATTAACTAAACAGCCCCCAATATATCTACATTGAAGCGATGATACATGCCTGAAACTGATTTATGATGGCCTCGGGTGGCAAAACTGAGGTTAAACTACACTTTACTCATTAACCCTGTAATAATAAAGAAGACATACCTAATAGAACAGCTCCCAATGTCTCCACTATAGAAGCTATGACGCAGGCCTGACGTAGGGTTAGAACCTTGGCTCCCACTGACGTACCGAATGTGTTAGCCACGTCGTTGGCTCCTATCCCGATGGCGAGAATAAATGCGATAATAAACCCTACCACAACAATCCATATCTCTGCCCCCTCTATTGCTACTCCCATCACCATGGTGACAGATGGTCCGCTACACCTGGGTAATTAATATAAACCTAAATCTGACGATATCTGCAAAACATAATAAAAGTAATATGTAGAAAACGACTTCAAGAATGTAGTGTATGTAAATGTGATACATGTGTACTGGGTAAAAAATTAGTGCTGAGCTTCATAGTAGCTCTGCTGCTGAAAGGGATCGTCGACAGCATGTGGATTGTCGAACAAGAATACAAATGTTGAACCTATAAAATATGATTTGGTAATGTTAAACAAATATCAAAATGGCTCAGCGAGCAAAACAACATGGGTTCAAATACCATACGTCAGTCAACAAATAAAAACCCAGCATCCTTGACACGGGTGCGTAATCGATGCCTGACAGTTAGTCGCGTACGGGTCAAGTACGGCGTATCACGGCAAAATCACGGTAAAAGTGTGCAATAAAAACTGGCAACTCGGTAAAAATGTGCTGTTGATATGTGTGAAACTCATAAGGGCGTAATAAAAACAGTACAACTCCGCGCACGAATAATAATAATAAAATCAATCAAACGCAAAAATAAACTACAAGCATATTTTAGTGCACATAATTGATTCAAAATCAAAGATGCCATTAAACATAGATAAATAACATAGTTGAGTAACTTAAGACGGTGCCGTATACAGTAACAACTGTCACTCCAGAAAGAAAACATGCTCAAACACGCACAACTGTACACATGACAAGTTTATAAAAATGCTGCTTCGACTACAATCTGAATTCTTAAGTAATAAGCATAAGTAAATATATGATTAATATTTGTAAATAAATTATAGTCGTGGTAACTGTAGAGAATTATGTGAACGACATGAAACGTACTTACACTGATAGAGGCAGCTGAATATAAAACTACGACTGAGTTCAAATGCTTCAAGACATTTCTATTTCTTTTGTTGGCTATCATAAATTACAATGAATGACAAAAGAACTTTGAACTATTCTGAAAGTTGCAGTAAAGCAGCTTGCTAAATGTCACACGTATGCAAGTTGGGCGCAGCATAATTATATGTAACAAATATCCTGTTCACCTTGCTTTAGGATAAACTATATAATTCACACTTAATTGCAGCTACATTAGCCTATAGAAAGCGCTAACGTTAAAATACCCATACGCATATTAACTTTCTACACATGAGAATTGCTGGCGCAGAAAATAACACAGGAAATGAATAACCCTGAAGAATATGCAATTTATTAAAATTAAAACTAGTTACAACCATTCCCCAACTCTAACCCTAAATGATAAAAAGTAATGAAAATGGGAGAAAAAAATTTCCTCGAGCAACAGTCGGACCCCTCAACAAAACACTACAATGTTCATAAAACCTATGCTATATCTGCATTATTTTCTGCGATCTCTGATGTGTAGAAAGGTAACATGCTACCCGTACTGATATGTCCAACTAAACACATAGACTAGAGCTGACATGGATTTGAGAGTCTATTTAAGAGCACAAGTGTATAAAATCTCAGTAATTTTCCAAAAACAAAAGACATGCAAGAACAAGAAAACTAATGCAATAGTATATATTTACGCTTATGTAATAAGTGTGTAATTAATGTGGTATGAACTACAAGCATATGCATAACTCACGTGCACGCTCATCAACACCTATGTATCCAAATACATAATTATGAATAAATTTATTACAATAAACATCATCAGCATCGGAAAGTTTTCACAGCTGTAGGCTGCATATGACATTGTGTCTGTACACTTTATACAACGGTACGTCGTACACATACATGATACACATAATAACCAACCAACAATAGATAATAATTGGTTATAACAATATAACCAACGCACATGATTACATATTATAATAACTACACAAGCTGAGACATCACCTTCAAATCAATTACATGCATTAACTGAGAGAGAGAGAACATTGTTTATTGCATAGCATACACACCGATCATTGTGCAAACACATAAATGGGCATTTATACATAATACATATATACGTGTACATATACAATAACGGCCATCAGTGAAGGTGAATACACCTTATCTAACAGACCACAGTGTTCACGGCGTCCTAATCTGAATTCTAAAACATGAATAAATAAGGAAATTTTACAGCACCTCTTTATACTCTGTATCTCAAAGGTGCTTTTGAACATTGAAAGGAAAGTAGTCTTGCCTGCAATAGGCCACAAACAATTTTACAAGATTTCTGCAGTTTGCAATTTGAGCGACCAATCGGTCAAGTAACAGGTAACAGTAAAAAAAAGTACATTGAAATCATGGAGCAGACTACTTCACCCTTCACTGCAACATCTGCATAAGTCGGCTCTTCTTAACACGTGCAGTATCGGTTGGTCTATTAACACGGAAAAATAAAATTTTAAGATATTTGTCACACAGAATTATAAATATTAATATTAAAACTTGCTCACCTTCCAGGTTTCCACTATCAGGCCCATTACATTATAACCTGTAGGCTATATAATATCCATAATAAGAATTCTAACTTATATCTAGCATTACTGTGATCTAAGAAATGCCCTCAATAGGAGCGTCTATCACAATAAATTCTATCTACTCTCTATATGAGGTAAATTAGAAAATCCAATTTAATCCGCACGTTTTATCCTATCAGCAGTGATACAGGAATTTGTAGGTTAAGAACGCATGTCAGTCAGTAGCATGCCAGCACTTATAATAATACTACTAGTGAATGGGCCGAGCTATGCGAGTATATTTACAACAAACTATACACACAGGCCGAGCTAGGTAGGCCAGAACACTCGCAGGCCTAGGGTAGAAAGACCTGTGGTAGGCAGGCCTATTCTCCACATGCTAACTCTTAAGTCAACCGGTACGCCCACAAAACTATAATCCTATTCAAAGACCTCATAAACGTCATCAGAATTCAAGCGTTTTTAAGGCCTTCAATAAAAAGGTTATCTTTTTACTAAATGTTCACAAATAATGTGCACAACTTGCAGATCATATAAATGAAATAAATCAGCCAGTCAGGGTCGGATTAGCCACCACTTGCACCAGGCCTACTTTTTATTGTACAAAAAATAGGCCTACTTTTAGACTAAAAAATTAAAAGTGTTAGACTAAATGATTTCAAACCCATATTGTCCTATAGTAATAGCAATATCCTAAGTTATAATCGTATTTAATATTATTACAGCCTATTTATTATAATCGTAATTTATCATTTGTAACGTCGGTAGTTATATAACTATAGGCCTACAGTAACACGACTATGTGCCTACATACCACTCTCTGCAATAGGCCTAAACCTATAGCTGACACTCTGTATTTATGCCAGAGCTTTCAAGCTAAATTATCGGCCGTCCTTTTAATCAAATAGGGCCAAGGCCTAGCTAGTTAGCCTACTGGTAGATATGCTGAGTAGGTTAGTAGTAAAAGAACGATTAATTGTGAATTAATCGTTCACAATTTAACGATTTAATCATCTTATTTTACACTTTTCGATAGACCCAGGCTGAAGACAATAGGATTCGTCGATTTTCATAGTTTGCTTATAAGAAATCTAGCAAAACATTCTATAGGCCTACGGTCTCACGAACGTAGGCTAGCAGGCCTGCTCATGTAGTTTGACAGGAGACTTAATAAAATTTAAAGTAAATATGTCGATTTGATTATTATATGCCTAGATCGCGGCACTGTCTCATTTTGGTAAGATAGTATTTAATTAAGGTTTAATTTTAATCAGAATATCTGTAGCCCTGTGGATTAGTGTATAAGTAGGCCTAAAATGAAGAAATTTGAGACCGGTTGGCAGAAGCAAAAAAAAAATGTGTCAAATTGAAGAGGCAGGCTAACATAACTCAGGCCTAGTAGGTCTAGGAAATAAAATGAAACTAAGAAAACTGTATAAACCTATTTTAGATGTTTATTTCATGTTATAGGCCTATAAATATGTCAACATCACCTCTAAGCTTAGATGCAAAAAAGATGCGGCCCCCTTAAAAACGTGCCGTAGGGACGTGTTTAAGGGGGCCGCATCTTAAAAAAACTTTAGGCCTACTTTAGTTTTTCTTGCACCAGGCCTCTAAAAAGTTAATCCGGCACTGCAGCCAGTATTACTGTCCATAACAATTACTGCGTGCTACGGAGTAACCTTTGGCAAACCACGACCGTCAACGCCCGAATCCCACAACAAGACACTTGAAAGAAGAAAGAGACAAGAAAGAGACGGAGTATTCCTAATATCAACATAGAATGAGGAAAGGTGCATTCAACCAATAAGAATATAGTTGGATAAGAGTTCTACCATAGATCACTGTTACTATTGTGTTTAACTCTCTGTTGGCAATTTTTTTGCTCCTATTATTGACATTATAGTACACGTAGTCGAATGCACTTCTGGTTACTATAGTATAGGCCTGCCAGCAGAACAACCCAGGCCTAAATGTAAATACAAGGTCATTATTTAATGTCTGCATTCTCACACATGATCTCTAGTCAGCCTTAAGCCAATAACATTTGATTTTAATTTATAAGTTTACGTCTCACTGCATTGAGCGAAAGATGACACCAGTAATGTTAGAGCTCATTTAATTGTATAACAAGGAGAGTGAATTTAACTGCAGTTTCATTAGCCAACGGGAATTTAGTGAGCCGACTGGGATTTAGTGAAGCGATTAACATGTCTGCTTCAGGATCAAGTGATGGCTCGAGGCGTGGGTACGATTCCCAGCTCAGTCAAGTGCCTGGAAGATGGAAGATTAATCGTGTATCTGCACTGCCGCGCCCGTCAGTGCATTGCACTGATTGATAGGCAAAGGTACGATTTATCATGGAGTAGAAAAATAAAATAAAAAACACAAAAACAGCAACTAAGAAAGGAAACTAGCATGTGCGTCTGTCATGTGTTAATATATACGGAAATTTAAATAATAATAAAATTATCTGACGATACACAAGAGACTAGACAAAGATAACAAATACAATCAATCAATCAATGACGCCAGTAACGGGCCCCTCTACTCAGGAAGCAACAACAATGATAAAATGAACAATAGAGGGTCAAGTAGGCCTAAGCCAGAGGCCACAGGCTGCCATGTGGGAAACCTTTGTGAATAATAATACAAATTTGAGCGACCAATTAACCTATATGTCATTGCATCTACCAAAAGGATACCAAACTATCCACTGCACTATCTGTGTTAGTAGTCTCGTAAGAGCAAGCACAGTTGACAGTAGGTTCAATTCTCCTGAACCAACTAGTCACTCGGAGGGAAGCAGTGGATTCACTACCCACGGGTATTACACATAACCCCCCCCCAGGGCCCCCCTGCATATTGAAATTATGTAGTAACAGTTAATAATACAGCACTCTGTTGGAACAACAATGCTTTTCAAGATACTCACTAACTAACTATATCGACCTCCAAGCATGCTAGGCAAAGCATGGACATGTGTAATGTTATCACTGTAATAAACATATAATACCAGCTCTCTAGGACATGTGATGGTAATGACACCAGATATAACAAGAACAATAGATCATCTAACAATAGACCAGTACATGACTGTACATAATTGAAATTATCAATTATGCTCAACTGAACTATACTCTACTGAACTATAATTATACAAGTGATAATTAGTGAGGGCTTTTTTAAACAAGTGCCCAAAGACATGGTAACCCTGCAGAGTATCAACCATCCGGGTTTATTTACATTGG
>JAQFZF010002359.1:0-12557 GCA_034695365.1 Enchytraeus norvegicus
TTTTATATCTTCATTCTGGCTGTATGAGGCAGGTGTGCCAGGCAGATGTGTCAAGCAGGTGCGTCAAGCAATCATTGGTAATTTAATTTGTCTAATAATTACAATATTAAAATGATTTCTCTGAATTAGGAAACCGACGTTAAAACTTCATAATTATTATTATAATTATTACTAATTTCTCTGCGCCATTGCTCATTCCTAGAATGCGTGCAACAGGAAAATATCCGTCAAATTAACAGTAGTATTAGTTTATTTCATTATACGCGTTGGACACCGTTCCTATAAGCGTCAAAATCTATATACAAATGTCCAAACTAATTATCATTTTTGAATTGAACCGGTGTGATCATTCAAATTTTTGACTGAATTCATTAACATAGTATTTGAAACTTTAAAGTGCTTTCCCCTAACTTACGGTTAATCTTCGATAATATTCTTTCATTCATTTATTCATTCATCCATCCATACATCCAGGCACGTATTCAGCAACTTATTCATTCAGTCATTCATTCATTCATTTAGAAAAGAACCCTTCTTTCTCCTTCGCAACATTTATTTAATGATAAGTTGGATTCCAGCAGCTAGAATCACACACCGATTAATTAATTGGTTCAAAATAACCACAATAATTATTCACTGATTATTCTTGCTAACGGCAAGAAGGATTCCCGTATCAGTCAGTGGCGTCTGCCAATTAATGGGGGGTTGGGAGATCGATCTCCCTAGGAAAAACTGGTGGGGGGGGGGGGCGGGGGTTGAGAATCATTGGGTTTTTGGAGGATTATGGGGGGTTAGACGCCACTAGTATACCAGCATGTTAATTGATTGATTGAGTAATTGCTTTATTGATCAAATGATTAATTGATTGAGTGACTGGTGATGGTAGACTGATTGTCTAACTGATTGATTGATGAGTGACTGGTAATTGATTAATTGATTGTTTTACTGACCGATTGATTAACTGACTGATCGATTGATTGACAGAAGAGTTCTCGTTCGTATCACACCGGCAACCAATCAGCCTCAACCTGTATGTCAATGGTAAGAAGGACTGCAGGGTGAGCACCTTGATTGACTGATTGATTGACTGCTTTATTGATTGACAGATTGATTGATTGATTGATTCGTAGAAGAGTTCTCGTTCGTATCACACCGACACCCGGGCTATCCATTCAGTCTCAACCTGTACGTCAATGGTAAGAAGGACTGCAGGGTGAGCACGTGCTGTGAATATAAACACACCCATGGGCGGCGCCTAGGCAGCAAGAGTGGGCAGTTCTCTATCACTGGAATCGTAGGGGGCGGGCCTTGTAGGAAGTAAGACACCCCCACATATTTATTAATTAATTAACTGCTGTGTGCTATATTACTGAGGAAGGCAATAGGAAACCACCTATAGGTTACATTTTTGGGTGTGGTAAAGGCATAGCCTTTTTGATGGGATCAACTTGATGATCGATGGAGTGCTCACTAGTAGTGAGCGTGATAGCAGAAAGGTGTTTCAGAATATGTACCTTGGACCTGCCATTTGGCAGTAACCTACATTAGAGATAGATGTGCTATCTATTCTCCTTTTTAAATAATAATCAATTATACTGAATTTACCTTTATAATTCTAATAGATGCTGCCATGCTGGATGTGGATGCAAAACGATGGGTACTCTTAGGAGTAAAAGCTTTGGGCCAGTCCTTTTTACACTCCCTCGAGTTGTCATGAGAATTAAAGATAAAGTGAAGAAATACAGAAGACGTCCTTCATATCGTTACAGGATAAAACGGACATTAAACCTACCATGTATTGTATTTCACGCACTCTTTGACGTCCGTGACATCATCCTTGGATGATGAAACTGACACTAAATCATTATAATTATTGTTATTCAGATGCCATCTGAAGCAAGCTCGCCGGAAAGCCCACAAGCAGAAGACAGTCAGATACCTCACTAAGGAGAGCAAGACCGAGACCAGGGACCCTAACGACCACGACTACTACGACCTCAAGATCTCTGTAGAGGGGGATGAGATCTACGGGGCTAAGACTGACGATAGTGACGAGTACACAGATGCTAGTGATGATGACAATACTGATGAAGGCAGGCCACTGCACTCACCAAACACCCATGATTTCTACTCTCTCAAGGTCTCGCTAGAGGACGACGAGTTTGATAACGGACCTCATAGACCAAACTCACAGAAACCAGTAAAGGCCACAGGAGGTTGGAAGTAGAAATGGCGTTCGATAGATGGCGCCAATCCATAGTCTAACGCACCATTACAGCAATGTTTCTCATACTCGATCAGGTCACGACCACAAAATAAATTAAAGTTTGGTGGCGACCCACCAAGTTTTTTTATCTTCAAAAACTATTTCATATGTTATATAATAATGTGTTGTTTTATGCTTTCGAAATAATATGTTAGTCATACAAAATCAGACGCCTTACAATTATAATTATTTATGTAATAATTATATGGTGTGTTATATGAAGATTATTATTCACCAACATGGTAGCAGTTAAATATTATTAATTTATTAATTAAGTATTAATTAATTAGACTGTGGTACTACTTCAAGTTGTTTTAGTTTTATCTGTCACACTGGCAGTTCTATGAAAAATAATTTCTTATTTAAGACCTCGGCGACCCGATTTGAAAGAGTCGGTTACCCACCTGTGGGTCGCGACCCACAGTTTGAGAAACACAGCTTTAGAGAGCGGTGGCTCAGTGGATGAGAACTGGGTTTTGAAGCTAGTGCTTGCGTATTATACACTCTGTAATGAAATGCTTTATTCTTCATGGGAAACTTGTGAAATAATTTATTTTGCTTTATTATTATTTATTATGATAATTATTTATTATGATAATTATTTATTATGATAATTATTTATTATTATAATTATTTATTATTATAATTTATTATTATTATTATTTATTATTATTATTTATTATTATTATTTATTATTATTATTATTTATTATTTGTAACTTGTTAACTGCGTTTGAGTGGACCAGTTAGTATTGATTGAGCTGTTGGAGACGTCCCTGATATCGTCGTTAGATGATGAAACGGACGTTAAACCCATATTGTATTGTATTGTATAGTACCGTGTGAGAGAGTGTATAGCATTGTTAAGGACTATTATATTAATTTAATAGATATTCCGAAACCAAGCTCATATATATGGAAAACCATGATTGCCTATATCCTGAATGGACACAGTACTGTGTGTGTGAGAGAGAGATAGAGAGAGAGAGAGAGAGAGAGAGAGAGAGAGAGAGAGAGAGAGAGAAGAGAACAAACTGGCAGGTAATCTGATGTCATTTTATTATTCGAGTAGTGTATCCAAACTAACAACCCACAGCAACTCGATATACTACAATTAAATACACACGTTATCTTATATGACATGGATGTGAAATAATATTACGGTATGAACAATTATTGTTAGTATTTGATTTATGTGAACTAAAGTAGTAAACTGCTCTATTACTGATTTATAGAAATTTGACAATAATTATAAGGTCATTTCGTGAACAAACAGCCCAAAATAGGATTATATTAATGAACTTTTAAAATTTATCTTTCAATAAAACATATTACTAATAGCGAAGGTAATGAATCTGTTATGGTTTTTATTGCCTTCTCCAACATCTGCATTAGAACAACCGTCCGTGGTACAACCAGTCAACAAGCGGGCATTGGTAGGTCTATCTTCAAGATCTGCCTTAATTGACGCTCGTGACATCATCCCTGGATGACGAAACGGACATAAAAACATTTATAGTCTTTTAACGACCATGGGCTAAAAAATATGATAAAATAGATTTTAAGTTGTTATAATTATTATTATGTTTTTATATACCCTGTGTGTAAAGAGCCCGGTGGGTTTTATAAAAGCGATTCAATTAAGAACGAATTGAATCGTCGCCCAGCTGCTCGAGATCTACTGGGTTAATAGAGCCACGAAAGCATACAGCGTTGAATCTTTGCAGAGTGATCGAGAACCTTTGCCAAAGAAAAGAGGTCTCGTGCTGATCATTATTATTATCATTATTATTATATTTATATTGTTAACTCCACTCAGTTATGCACTGCTTATAATATAATCAATGGTACAGGTTATTTACAAAATAAGCTGGAAATGTTTGCACCAACACTATCACATATCACATTCTCATTACCATCAGCAGGCAGAGAGGTAAAAATGCTGTACAGCTTGATTGTATGTTTTCACATCCAAAGACTCTGTCAGAGACGGAAGCGACTGGGAACCGGCCCTGTTGCCTCCTGCTATACTATCAAGTGCGCTACAGACTAAGCAAATCAACTGGGACAGCGTTAGAAAGAGAAACAAATAAATTTGTAGTGGGGAAAGTGGGGCATGGAGATCTAAATATTAATCTAATAATAACAAATGTTGACCCCTAATGGGGTACCCATTTCATGCCAGACATCATCATTGAAGGAAGAAACAGACGTGAAACCTCTATTATTATTATCCATCGGCTATAGATATCATTTGAATTGATTCTGGCAACAAAGGACACATTCAAGATGATATCAAACTCTTTGGCACTCTGCGCTGAAATAGTTGTTAGTAGAAGATGTGCAACACTGATATCATTGAGTAATAATTATTATTAAGTCAATGATGTGTTACATTAAATACAGCTCCACTCTGGATTTACATAGTGTACCGAAAAGACAATAGGCATCAAAATACTAGAGGCCTATATACTGAAATATCTCTAGCTCTCTCTCTCTCTCAGTGCACTGCCTAACGGCAGGTCCACGGAATGCAACTGTAGAGTTTGTATGTCATATTTTCTAGGATAAAAATTAGCAGCTTTCTGAGGGGTCTCCTTAACCAGTGCCTGCATTAGTTCTTCTATAAAACACTTGCAGCTTTCAGTTGGTCTGTTCTTATGTTTGCGGATCCAGCACGGCAGATCCAACACTGAAATATACCTAGGGGCAATTTCTGATTTTCAGATCAGGTTTTTCAAACCAATGATTATAAAATATTTCCCATCTACTCCAATATAAAATTGTTTACTCTTCCGGTCTGTTGCTATGAAGCCTAGCAACAGACCATAGATATATGCAGTTCAAAATCGACCCTTAAAGTCAGACACTAGCATTTATAATGGAATTTAACGTTTAAATGTTCATGATAACTTAGCACATTGCGTTTGGTAAAATAAATATTTACCTGAGTAAACTCAATAATACTAAATTACGGTTAACATAATAACTACAAACTTCACATAATAATTCCAGATTCTATAATAATTTAGGCAACTAGATCATAGAAGCGTGAACTATACACTAGAAGGCTCAAGCAATAGGAATAATCCGTGCTCTCATGGCTACATGACTGCACTCCGGATGCTGATATGTGAAGCTTAGAAGTATGAATAAAATGACGTCATTGAATCAAGAAACTATATAATATTCATACAGAATAATGCAATAAAGTGCCTAAATAAACAAATGACGTCATTTTAAATTTCATTTCAAACATATTTTGTATTACACACGTCAACACCCGGAGATATCCCTGTAGCCATGAGAGTGCAACATATTATTGTTCTAGTGTATATATTAGTATTTCTATGAACTAGATGATATTACAAATAGACTTGCCGACGAGTAAACTAAATTCGAACTATTTTTCTTTTCTTTTTTTCGAGGGGGGAGGGATTGTCTATTAAACATTAAAACTTGGTGGGGTACACTAATAAAATGAAGCACCGTGTACACTATTTACTAACTCTAACATACCAACACCTATCTTGTATTACAAAGGCCTACTACTAATATATTTCAGAAATATAAGAGGACATTAATGTTTAAATAAATACGTCTGTCTGTATTAGGCAAACAAAAGCAATACATTTATATTATACAATCATTCTCATTCTAACAATCTTTATACTGTATTCATTGTATTTTATTTTTATTTTTTACAATTATTTTGTTTTCCGTATATTTTCACACATGACACACGAAAATGTTACTTTCCTTTTAGTTGCTGTGCTTAGTGGTTTTAATACCATTGTTGTATCACTCCATGATTAATCGTGCCATTGCCTTTTGATAGTTCCTCAGTGCCAGCTAGCACAGATACACAATTAACCTTCCATCTTCCGGGCACCAATATTGCACCCATGCCCAAGGGTGCCGTGAATATTTTGTCGACCTGGGAATCATTCCCAGGCCACTAGCCATCACTCAATTCTGTTCTGTAGCAAACACGCTAACCAATTTCCAATGAAACCAAACACACACTTTAAAAAATAACATTGCATATATATGATCAGGATGTGAGCTAATCATGCCTACATAAAGGATGAACATTTAAAGTCTAAAGACAAACGCTAGCTTCGCAATACATGGAATTAATGCATTGATCTAATATAATAATATACTGATCAATCTAATAATTAATATAATTATAATTAATGACTCGAAAGCAACATCAATGACAAGCGAGTCCTGGAATTCAAATGCTATAGAAGCCGGTTTAGATGCTTCACCCAGTGCAAAATTGGATCAGCCAAGAAAAACTCTTCTCTATCAAAACCTTTTAAGGAGCGAATTTTCTAAACAATTCTACCGCAGTTAATCAATCGATCTTCTCACTGCAATGAATAAAATCTGAAACAAAATCACTATTCAAAATGAACCAAAATTAAAAATGTAGGCCCAAAAATAATTGCAACATTCTATGCATCTATTGATCAATTAGAAACATTGATAAACTGGAAACAACTTTACGCGGACTAGACGATAAATCAGACAAGACAAATCACGCGAGATATTTCCACACGAGAAACATGATGACACAGGTGACAACCATACCACCGAACAGTATAACCCTGTCCTGACTCGACCTCCGATCAATCAGTCGCATCACTGTGTTAGACAGACCCAAAGTGTTCATAACGTCGAACATGCGTCGCTGAACGCCCTTCAGAGTACCCCGCTGGTCCCGCAGCGATGCTAGAATGTTTGTGCCGCTGTCGATGAGCTGGTCGACGCCACGGTGAGAGCCATGCATCTTGTCGTTGTGCGTGAGAGCCGCGTCGATGAGTATAGACGTATCGGCGTCGCTATTAGGAGTGAACTCACGAGATAGCAGCATGTCTCTTTCTCTTTCTTCCTCATCCTTCTGGTACCTAGAATAAATCAATCAATCAAACAATCAAGCAATCAATCAATCAAGCATTATAACTAGTATGTCAGTGTTGCTGAGCACTAGGTGTGAACTCACGAGATAGCAGCATGTCTCTTTCTCTTTCTTCCTCATCCTTCTGGTACCTAGAATCAATCAATCAATTAATCAAACATCAATCGATAAGTATTAATGTCTGACTCCTCACATGAAGGTGATGTCAGGGACTTCCCAAACTACAATATTTAACAACAACAATAGCAATGACATTATATGCATGATTGACAGCACATGACAGCATCGAGCACTATTACACAACTCGTATAAAAAGTAAAAATTGAGTCACGTTTTGAAGTGAAATATTTAATTTAAAATTAGAAGCAAACCGGTCTCTTTCTCTTTTTTCTCAACCTCCAATTATAAATATCAACAACAACTTCGCGTCAATGAAAACAACAAGCACTATGAATACGAAAGTGTCAATATATATATATCTTTAGTAAATTAACTATCTATATTAGGAATAACATTGTACGCTCAACTGACACATTGACATGGGTCTGTAGTTTAGTGTTTGATAAGAGGTGACATATGAACAGCACAGCCTATTGTAGCCTTTAAGCTAGGTAATTTTACCTTCATTCTTCCAAGTGCTTAGAGTTAAGACTTGACTAAGCGTACGCCATATATCTATAGGTGTTTGTGATCGACTGATATAGTTTAATAACACGATAACAAGCTTGCTCGTTATTGGTGTGAGTCACAGGTGAGTAATAGTATTCTTATTATGCCCAGGTTCTTCTAAAGGTCATTTTAGCCCATGGTCTAAACTAACTAAGCTCATTTATCCCCAGATTAGCGAAATTCAGTTTCTTTGCAACATTTGTTCCAGCTAACTGCTCCGTTACTGTTAATCGGTCGAGTCTCGACCAGTTAAGTTAACCCATTGGGGTAAGTTAAATTGAATATTACACGAGATCAGCAACCAATCAACAACTGAGCGACGGCGAGACGACCAATGGATGACGTGCTGGGTTAAATTAACCAGGTGGTTATACCATTGACCTAAGAAACCGGAGTTTTTTGTCGAGTTATCTGCGTGGTTTGTAATCTGCGCAGTTAAGCTAACTTTAACCCAACACCAAAGAAACTAGGCATAAATGAAACAGTTTCCACGTTAACCTTGTCATATACCATTGTTACATACCTCCTGTGCAGCACGTTTCTCATGGCAGCCTGAAGATGTTGACAGTCGTACTTGAGCTGGTCCACTCTTAGCTTAGCATTAGCCCTGCGTGACGGCGGCTCCTTGTTCACCATCATCTCAAGTCTCTCACAGTTACTCACCATCTGGTCTATCCGAGTCTATACACATCATTAGACATATAGTTGTGCAACATTTGATAGGTAAATGTTTTACTCAGTAAAAAGCAAATAACATGTTATAATACTTTTTCTTTTAATTTAATTTTTTTTTAAAGTTTATTGCTCTGGGTTGTAGGCTAAATGATCCTGGGCTAAAAAAAAGTTATTTATTGCTTTAAAAAAATATGTATAGATAAGAGTCTATATTAAAAATCTCCGAAACTCTGGAATGCCGTCTCGTTGAAGGTGCCACGGAAGCAAATTGCCTTGAAGCAATTGCAGTGCCATTGACAACCGTTGCCACAGGATAAAATACTAAATTTTAAGATAAACTTGATGCCAGGTTCAAGGCCCGTAAGCTTCATCAGTGATAGGCAAACCGTTGAATTTGAACCACAGACCTATTGATCTGCAGCCAACCGCAACCGGCTCCAGTCGGTCAACCCGGACTAAAGTTGTCTAAGATTTTACTCATTGATCAACTTATTGGGGAATTGAACTCTGGACATAATATTAGCATTAGCGTACACATTTGATAGTTTTGTACCTATGACAACACAGACACCGAGACAGTGACATAACTACAAGTGGGGCAGCCGAGGAGCCCAAGGTTCTAGGCTAGGGGCCCAAGGTTCTAGGCTAGGGGCCCAAGGTCCTAGGCTAGGGGCTTAGCAAGCAGGCGGTGAGTGGGGAGTGCAGTAGGTCATCACTTCACACACAAAAAATTATGAGCCCAAATTAATTTCTTGCCCAAGGGCCCTATTCGACCTAGTTATGCCACTGCACCGAGGTCAAACGCCTTGGATATATGTTAGACACTCAGAGTCTAGATCTTTAAAATCAAAATTAATTACTAAATGTTTAAGAAGTTCACAATAGGTTAGATCTACATTTATATAACTAAACTTTAGTAAAACTGGTAACGGCTGTCGAATATGAAATTATACTGTAGTTTGAAATTTGTGCCTAACACGGCTTGACAGTGCCCGTGTCATATTTATTTTAAATGTTGTGTTAGGGTCTAGTGGAGTTTAGGTTAGAGTTAGTCCCCAACCCTAGCACATACCATAAACCTAATTCTAATCTTCACTATTTGTGCTCATTTTTAACAAATCGGATCTATTGAATATAATTTGGGAGTGCCATTACCACGATTACCAAAACTTTTAGCAATATTACTATAGTAGAAATGCAACAATTCCTAGATAAAATATCTGACTGTGCATTTATCATAGCCAGTACTTAGCAACCAGCATGCAGCCTAAAGACGCATGCAGCCTAACGATGCATGCACCGACGCCGTGCAGCCTAAACATGTGTGCAGCCTAAAGACGCATACAGCCTAAACATGTGTGCAGCCTAAAGACGCATACAGCCTAACTTAGCGTGCAGAATAAAGATGCATGCAACCTAAAGAAATCTGCATCTGAATTTTAGCTCCCTTTCAGCTATTTAAACAGATATAACTCGAGTGACAATCAGCTGACTCTGTCAAGGATTGATTACCTGTATCTCTGTCTGTAGAGCCTGGCAATCTTCTGTAGTAACCGCTCTCTCCAGCCGACCCAGCTGATTCTGTATCTCGTGAACCATCTTGTTCGTCTGATGATATAACGCTTCCATCGTGAGTTCGTTTAATCATGCAATACTTAAATTTTAGTTTAAATATTAATTAATTAATTGTTCTGTGTTCAAATACAAAATAATTTTAAAACAAACTAAAATACAAGTACTTCACAAATAATAACATCATACACACGGTCTACAGCAGATCAGAAATGATATCTACATATGCCAAATATTTCAACTGTATAATGTATGGAATGATAAGTATTCCTATCAAAATCGTTCGTCGTGAATCACAGATCTGGTTCACTAAAGAGCATGTAGAATTTTCCTACGCGCTATTTCTTCAAATTTGATAATTGAAAGGTTCAGGACTTAAGGGTTAACTTAACCCTATAAAAAATGTAATGTAACTTGGAATGCGTCCAAATTGTATTCTTAGTACGCTATGGAACCAGATACAAAGTCACTGTATAAATTTGAGCACAGATTATGTCACGATAGACTGGTGATACCACGTTAGGAAGTCCGGCTCTGGTAAAGAGACGTGCCTGTGTCATATTTTATTTACTTGTTGTGTTAGGATTGTGGTATGGTTTTGGGTTAGGGTTGGTCTAACCTCCACCCCAACCCTAAACCAAACCCTAATTTATACTACTATTATCTGCTCAAATTTGAAGAAAATCGGTGAAATAGCAATTTCACAGGCACGTCTCTTTACTAGTACCGGAATTCCTGTCTAAACCAGCATATAATTAAGATAAAATTTTAAATCATTAGATTAAATTAGCCGATTCCAATAAATACTACTATACCGGAGTGGCTAATCACCTAACTTATAACGATGTTGAATAAAACCAGGTGCTTCAAATTTATATTTATTTAACAGGAAATAGTAAATATTAAATAGGAAATTTAATTTTACAAATTAAATCAAATACAATACAATGAGAATTTAACGTCCGGTTCCTCACCCGAAGGCGATGTCAGGGACGTAAATAAAATAGAAATAAAATTTAATAAAATTAATTTACTCAATATTTTGATTTTAATCCTCAGTTTACGTGTCCTTGTACTTCCGCTGTATCTAAAATGATATCTGTCTTCATGTCTTACAGAAAAAAATGTCTTAAAATGTCTTATCCATGATTGTCTTTACCACTTTATCATCGGAGATATTAAAATTTTAAAGTCAATACTGAAATTTAAACTTTTAAACTTTTGAATTCAGTCATATAAAACAGAGATATATGAAAATTTTACGATAAAATTTCAACAGTTCAATCGCATAATATCTTTGCATAATAACGTCCAATCTAAATGTGAGGACTATCGGGGGTACCCATGAGATTTCCTTATACAGATGATGATGATATTGCATTAGAATAAGATGAAAAAATTCTACTTTCTATTAAAATAAGGTTAATTTATGTAAAATATCAGTAATAGTATTAGTACTTTTAATTGATCTAAGCTTTCTGTAAATGGTACTTACATAAAACTGCACACTCTACCTTTCTGCTGATTATAATAACAGACTTCAAGAGCTCACTATTAAATTTTGACCAATATCAAGTTATCGCCGAATGCTATCAAATCACGCTACCATCACTCCAAAAAGCCTCCCGTTTTTATCGGTGGCCACACTGTTTGTTTTGTTTACAACGTTGTGTAGGATTTATTTATGAATAAATAAAATAAAATAAGTTAGGCAGAGAATTGTTACGTGGAGAACCATGAGCGTCCTAGACAACTTCGGCTTCCTCGACGAGCTGCGTCGTATGAACAAACGACAGGTTGGATTTAATTCTTTAATTTAATTGATTTCTGAACATTTTGAACCGGCTTTAGGATTACGTGTACTTTTAAATCCATATGCTTTGACGGATATTAGGCATTATTTATTGATTGATATCAAATTTTGATATGCATAATATCATAGCTACCAGGCGTATATACTGTATATTTATTTGATTAAATTTATGAATTGGATTTTGGCTATGCATAAATTACACCATTTAATCATGGATCTGTGGCACTGGTAAAGAGAGGTATGTTTTTCCTTTTAATCGCTGCAAATTGACTGAATGCTTTAATTATAGCTGCCTAGCTATTATATAGTTATATAAATATATTTTTTATATAAATATATTTTTCTAATATTATTTTTATTTTTGACATGTGTTTGGCAGTTGTACTACCAGGTGCTCAACTTTGCGATGATCGTCTCGTCTGCTCTGATGATCTGGAAAGGTCTGATGGTGTTCACAGGCAGTGAGAGTCCTATAGTCGTCGTTCTAAGGTGTTACTCTCTCTCTCTCTCTCTCTCTCTCTAAGATGTTTTATGATTGGCAAAAGGCAGATTGGCCTTTGTTGACAAATTGCTTTGCTACATTTGACTGGTCATTGTGTGTTAGCTCTGACCAAAGCAGTGACGACGTCATTAGCT
>JAQFZF010002360.1:0-12556 GCA_034695365.1 Enchytraeus norvegicus
GCGTTAGTCGGCTTATACGAAACACGTGCAGCTTTCGGTTGGTCTATTCTAATGTTTGCCGGATCCAACTCAGGTAACTCAATAATAGAGGGCTACATTAACGTAGGCTATTTCTATCACTTATAATTGCAATTTGTTCAGACGCAATGGAGAATCTTTAATGCTCATCATTCTCAACCTTCTCAATGACTGCTCTTGCAGTAGATGCTATATCCTGATGAATGTGAAGGAGTGCAAGCGCAGAGAGAGTTGCCGAACCCATTGTCGTAAGTACATAAGTTTAGTTAAGTCTCTTAATTGCACTGAAACTCTTTAGCTGAAGCAACAGAGACGGGCATGATCAAGAAAATTTGCAAAAACAAGTTCGATATTTTGATATAATTAAGTATGTCTTTGGCGATGGTGATTGATCTTGAATCGTCATGGTGCCCCTCGAAATGTCTTGACTACCATTACTCAAGCTCCAAGTTAATAAGATCCTCACAGTTGATGAATGGTTTGTAACTTTTATTCATATCACGAACGTCTTCAGTACTGAGATACTTCACAGGCAGGAAGCAACGTATGAGCATTTGCACTCTTTATCAACCCAGTTGAACACAAGCACTCCTCAATTTCACTGATCAGGTGATCTAGGAAAGGATTATGCAATGTGCATATAGTATTTATAATGGTCTACAACAGTCTCACATCTGTGACCTGTGCTTGACGTTTCGACAGTCAAGGCAAAGATATTTGTACTTGGTGAATTAGTGACGTTATGCTATCGTGCAAAGTATTTTGGACGAAGCACTTTGCACTTCAGTACTACTTACAATCGTCGACAATTCGATCTTGAATTTCCTGACCGCAAATTGAAATAAGTTCATTCTGAACGGGATAACTGATATAAGTGGCAATTTTTTTGGTGAAGTGGAAAAATGAGTGGACGAAAATCTGTGGCGGATGCACGTGCGTCCCATGCGTCCGCCTGCGGGTGCCCTTGGTTCCGATTGCCGGTAGGGTCAATCAGAGAGTAAAATCTCGGATGTGCAGAGCCAAGCCCTTCATCCCTACGTGGGTCGGTTAATTGGTAGAGACTAATACGTAGTGGGCGATTGCTACAGAAGATTAAGTGGGTAACCACAGGTCTGGCTTATATGATCCGATTGGATTGTATAATGTGGGACTGGCGAACTCACCGTCAGATTAATTAAGAAACTTGTAGGCTGCAATCGCACAGGACGGAATCAGCTTCGCGGCTACGTTCAATAGTGAATATGGTAGGGCCAGCTAGGCCTACTAACCAGCCAATTGTATACTTTCATTGGATGACTGATTTCTGCATGCAGGCCTATTATAGCAGTGGCGCACAACCTCGATGAGCCGGAGGGCCGCATAACATTTGGTAAAGTGGTCGCGAGCCGCATAAGTTATTATGAAGTGTATGTGTTTCAAATTTTTCACAAAAATAATGCAGGGGCGGTCCCAATTTTTTTCGTAAGGAGGGCCCAAAATGGACCTTTTTGCTATATCAACTCTCAAATTATAGACCTCAGAAGAATAGAGGGAGCAGCCCTATAACATTAAGGGGGAGGTGCAGCCCCTTCCTTAACACGAAATACTAATAATTTTGCCAAATATAATTGCTATTTTGACATTTAAAAATGTTGCGACAAAAAAATATTTTTTCAAGCCAGCCCTTTGGCGGGCCGCATGGTAAGGTTCGGCGGGCCGTATGCGGCCCGCGGGCCGCGTGTTGTGCACCCCCGGCCTATAGCCTATTTAACTTTATTATATACGGGGAGGATAAAAAAACACCCCTAGCAAAATCTTAGTAACTTGATCAAAACTCAAGATTTCGTAAAGATATTTTCAGGATATCTGGAGGAGGTATTCGACATCTAACCTCCAAATGTGGTCGATATTTTAAAATTAAAATTAATAAAAATATTTTTATATAAAAGCGTTGATTTTATTCACATACAAGTGAATAAAATGCAAAATGCAAAATACATAGGCCTGTGTGAATGTGCAAAATCTGCATAATTTTCACTTAATCGAGGTGAAAATATTATGGGCCATCCCTTCAGGCTCTCCAATAAATCCGTGCCTGCTAGCCAATGTTGACAACCACTCTCTCGCTGTCTGATGCACTTGGACGATTCGATGCATTCGAGTCGATACGATTGTACCGAGCAAACATGGCGCAGGTAAGGCAATTGTTAGGCCTACTTATCGTAAACTGTAATTGATATCGTTCTAATATTGTTGTATGCCTAACCAGATAATTTAAAAACACTGGGGGTCATTATAGATAATGAACTTAATTTTTTTTAAATCACGTAAGCTACGTAGCTAATAATATTGTTCTCAAATATTCTTCACATTGCTCCCTGTATCTGTGTTAAACTGGGTTGCTTAATTGCACTATCTGAATAGATGATAAATCTAGCCCTGATATAACACATTTTGGTTCTCATGATAGAAATGGAGCTCTTTCACAAAATTCAATTAAAAGTTGACCATATTTTAAAAGGCTACTACCCTGATACAAAGCATTATCTATACAATCTGTGCAGTCCTGCACAATTTGAGTTATCTTGCATGGATGATAGAAAATGTATAAATCGATTTCAGAAATGTTAAGTCCTAATAGCCTACCCCAGTGGTTTCTGCACACATGTCTGCACACATCTTTCTCTGCACACATGCATACTTTGAAATTTTTTCTAACTCATCAGAATATTTAAAAAATGACAAAACACCTTTAGGACATCCCCAAGCCCGTCGTATGCACAAGTGGGCCAACTACATTACGTAGTTCAGCACGATTTTGATAATTTGAATTTACTAATTCTCTTAACTCAACTGTTTTTCACTAATGTTGGCAGGCAGAATTTGATATAGTTCACATATTTATTCTTATTTTCCGAATAGAAATCTTAAAGACAATTTCAATATCGTTACATTATAATGCAGAACTCACGTGGACCATTAACTGTAGGCTAGTTGCTGTTGTATATTCTGTGTTAGGTTTGAGAAGCTTGACAATATACCAAGCGATATGTGTACGCATACGCGATTGTGAGAGGCAACTAATACAGATAGGCTGCTGATAAATACAATGAGAAACTATCTCAGACACTTTATTTTCTCTTATTGAAGGCATTATTCAATAGTGTTAAATAAACCACATTCTTACTGAGATATATATTTGATGAATTGGTCGCCACTCTCTGGGTTCCTCTAATAGATAAATTAAATTATTAATAGGCATATATGATATATAGATTGGAAATTGGTCATTAATATTTTGAGCAGAGGCTTAAAATCTTATACGTTCATTGAAAGGAAAACTATTGATAAATGCAGAAAATTGCATTACATGCGAGTACACTAAGTTTGTCGCTTTTGCAAACAAAACGGGCTCTATAGAGTATAGGCCTAAAGCTCAGTAGTCTTTATAGCTAAGGTAATATTCAATTTATCAGCACATTATCTGCCGAAAACTGAAGTAATAATGAGCCTAACTGTTATAATTCTATTTTATAAGGCCGTGTTGGATCCGCAAATATGCGCTTAGAACAGACCAACCAAAAGCTGCATGTGTTTTGTAGAAGCCGATTAACGCTGTCACTGGTAAAGAACACCCCTCAGAAAAAATGACTCCTCCAAGAAAATATAGCGTACAAACTCTACAGTTATATGTCATGGACCTGCCGTTAGGCAGTGCACTGAGAGAGAGAGATATAGAGCCAGGTGTAGGCTTACATAAGTTTAATAGAAAGTTATCAGAGCAAAACTAATTTTCATATTCCTGTTGGATACTGTCACAAACAGTCTGCAGTGTCAACAAAGGCGCTCCTTTTCTGATAACAAAATCAATTTGGCCCTTGATTGGGTAAAGGTCTACAGGCTACAGTACAGGTAAAGGTCCGGCCTCGTGTTTACTGTGTCTTCAAGGCCTCTACTTGTTGTCTCGGTACACACGCAGATAGTCTAATGGTGTAAAAAAGATTGATTTTAATATTAGGTTAAATAGGCGAAGCTAGGTTGGCGATGGATGTTAACATTTGATGTAAGAATTTGATATATCAGAACATGCAATCACTAGTATCTAAGCTTAACAATAATTTTAATTTGTTATTGTAGCTAGTTCAAATTTTTGTAATCCTAGACACGCATATATAAGATTTAAAAAATTATAAAAGAGAAAAATTGTCTCTTTAATTTAGGACCAAAACAGCTAATTTTCATGTTTAAACGAAATAATCAAATATTTAACATGGAGTTAATAGGAAAACCCTAATTTGTATAGTTTATTTTAATTATATGTTACAAATTCTAAATTTATTCGTACTAGCAGTACTAGTAGTGTATATTAATCATTTTAATTAATTTGTAAAAATATTTAATTAAAATTGAAAAAGTTATTTAAATAAATTTGATTTCTTAACAATTTTACTTTTGTCAGTTGGCCCACTCATAGCCACTAATCATAGCCACAGAAATGCTAAAATAATTCATATGCTCTCTTTGCAGGGGAACCAGATTCGGTAATTACTTTTCTTCAGATATAATATTAAAGGTAGCACAGATAATGAAAAGTATTAAATAAATGAGAAGGACAGTTATACTGAATAAAATGCAATATAAAATGATAATAAATACACTATGAAATCAACTTAATATTGAATGTTACACAAGTCTGGTACACAGTGAAGCACAATAGGTCATGACGATTCAGAAATACAATCCTAACTTGTAGACTTTTAGAAAACATTAATGCACAGAATATGAATCAATGGGGAAATTAAAGTTGTTAATTAATTGTCGTAGTTAATTTAATTAATTAACAGCAAGAAACTTCAACTTTATTTTTCAATTTCATGTACAGCAGTAATAATTAGGATTATTATACATTAAAAAAAACATCAATTACATTACTGTACGTACGTGTAGGCCTATGTTACCTTTATTTCTATGTGTAGTTAACTACGAACTAGTTGTTTAATATAAATTAAAGCGTTCATTCAAATTAGTATACTGATAATTATAATTATAATTGATCGGATGCACGTTGGCTATGTGTCATAATGTGTGCTATCATATGTCTCAGGCAAACTGCGAACAGTCAACGTAACTGAATGAAGATGATTTTCACATATCATTTTATAGAACAAATGTATGATGCAGATCATTCGTGGCCATAACAATAGACTTAAATGCCTTGAACAAATACACAGCAGCAATAGCAATTTACTACAATTAACAAAGTTCTCTTAGCTAACACAAAATAAAAATTAAGACAATGCAAATAGAAATGACAGAAGAAAAAGAATTGTTTTGGTTTTTTAAACACTATTAATTCACGAAAGAATATATAAGCTAGTATTCGACTACAATTCATTTCTACAATAAAAATATGAAAGCTATTTAAGTGACTACCATCCACATCTACGTCTGTTCCTATATCCTCGGAAGAGGAAACTATACACACACACCTTGAACATTCTTCTTCTTCTTTCCGGTGATCTGCCAGTTCCCAGCGTTGACGGTCATGGTTTTCCAAATATCTCTGTCTCCAGCAAATCAAATCATTTCTACTCCTTCAACAGTCATCCATTCACTGAGACTCTTGTATAGATAATTCTTTGTCTTCCTTTACAACGCTTTCCTTACGATCTTTCCGCTTATGATTATGCTTTCCATTTCTTTATTCCTCATAATACGACTGAAAAAACTTCTGTCTGTTCCGCACAGTATTTATTATATATCTTGTTGTTGCCATCTTATTTAAAACTTCCTAATTTGTAGTGTGTCTTGTGTAAGAGATGTGCAAAAATTTTCTGTAGATCCACATTTCAACAGCTCGAACGTTAAGCAATGTCCAAGCAAAGCAGTGAAAGCAACAGTGCATCATTAAGTTTACAAATTTAATTAGATTAAATTTAAATACATCAAATTTTAATTTAATTTAAATCTACTAATTTTGTAATTTTGTTTCAATCAATTGTATAGCTTTGATTTACTTCATAGATCAACGAGCCGATTACAGAACTATAGAGTCACGGCATATTTTATCATTCATGATTATACAATTAGAAATGATTACTCTGGGATTAACGCTCGATCAGGCCATCAGTGACGGGTCAAATTTAATCACAGATCTAAAGAATGTGGCTAACCACTTTATCAAACGGTATTCTTATAACACCCAAACAACAGGTCACAGGTCTGACGTATATGATCCAATGATCAAATTGGACTGTGGGGCTGGGGACCCCACCATTAGACTAATGGCTAAGTCACCTTTGTTCTGCAATCGCTCAGGGTCGAGAATATGAATATTCTAATGTAACGAATATGACACACAACCTTTAAACCTGATTAGGAAATAGAAATGCTGAAAGTGAATGCAAAAGATGATAAATTCAAACCCTTCTGAACACCCATCACCACTCTGCCCCCTTTGCTCTGACCAAACACATGACACAATACACCTCTTTCAATGCATGCAAATACACACAACACTTACTGCAATAGACTTATGGAACAATCCTTGCGAGGCGACAGAGCTGCTGGATACCTGGCGGCGAGCCCTGGAGGAGCGCTCCCAAGGACAAAGATAGAGGTGGTCAGCACCACGGCTGATCCTCGGGTGGGCAACAACAACATAAATACAAATACCCTCAAATAATGATACAAATAATGACTAAATAATGCAAAGATCTACATAATTAGTTCTATCTCTTCATAAAACATTAACAATTTAATAGAAAAAATCTAAAGCTGACATCACAATACAATTATTTTGAAGTCAGCAATAGATTTTTATCCGTTAAATTCTACAGATACAAAACTAGTAACTACCCATACATAGGGTATCTACTCATGCATTAAACTTCAAGCTATTATCTATAATAAAGTAATAAATAAAATATTAATATTAAATGTATTTATATATAAAGATTATTTATAAATGATGCTAAACATAAAAAAGAAAGTTATACATGCATAATTACTTTGACATTCCTATTAATAAGTCTGGCTCTATTAGCTACAGTTCTACAGTACATACACATAAAACCCTGATTAAAGATGATACCCTTTCCTACATCAGCATGATTACCTAGCATGCATTCCAGAGGAAGAATTGATGTTTTTATCTACAGCAGAACTAAAAGTCACAGGTTTCTTGTCCGACAGCGAGACTGGAGTGTCCTTGTCCTTGACAATGAAAGAATTAACGAGAAAGTTGCAGCCAATCAGCAGTGGAAACGTTACTTTACTGTCAAGCTGCAGTACCATCATCTCCTGGTAACATAAATATATAATATGATAAAAATATTATGTGCATTTATATCAAGTGCATTAATAAATTACAAGAAAGATTTAACGTCAGTTTCGTCATCTAAGGAAAATATAATAAGGTCATATAATCAACATGACCTTTATATGCAGAGTGTTACATAATTCTCCATAAACATGTTCGTCTACCATGTGTGTTTACAAAATATACATAAAAATAACGATAGCAATTAGAGTGATCCTGTTGTCCATAATAAAATTAAACACAATCAAGCAAAAACGAAAATATACATATATTGTACAGCATCGTAGGCCAATGTCAAATCTAAATAAATACTATGCTGAAATTATATTGGAATACTAAGAATTAGAACAAAGAATATAAAAATTTTAATGATTTACATTAAATAAATGTGATTCGTTTCTGAATTTGGCTAGCTAAAGTAGCCATCCAGCGAAACAGTCGTTAAACTTCAGTTTCACCTTTTCATAAACACTAGTACTTGAAATAACCTGATCTTTCTGCATTGATAGGATTCTATATCCAGTGGTTTTCGAGTAGACTTCCTTTTGACTTTTATTTAATGACACTATGGACAACCTGAATAAAATTAATTCAACGAATACAGTTAACATGAAATAGAATTTTATATCATTATTTAAGGTCTCCGAGATGCAAAGATATCTATTTCTATAGTATGTATCGCCCGGACGTCGGGTAAAACTGACTCCGGGATGCAGTCTCATCCTGGAGAAATGATTCCTAAAAATTCAAAGCTTTCGTACCATGCTGAATGCAATATGTTAGTTTATTCTAAACGATATTGACGTCGTTTTCATGATAAAATACAACATACTACAACCACGACGCCATCCGCATCACATGGCATTGTTATAAATTTGTATACTTTAACCAAAGCATTTGATTAAACTTAATATTAATATTACATAAAATAGATCTATAAGATATCAAAACATAAACTGTTATAGATTTAGCAAAATGAGGAGTAAATGAACCTGTAAAGTATCTTGCGAATGGCTTTGAGGCTGACACACTTCAATGTACTCTGAGTGTTACGCTTGAATGTTATAACCCTGCATTAAACAATGAAGACATGTGAGACATGTGAGCTATAGACAAGAATGTCTCAGGGTGGCAACTCTATGTCACAGATGTACCGGTACTCCATGGTTAACTTGAGGCAGAAAGCCGTTTCAGGGTCCAGAAAAATAACCATCAGCGTTCTGGGGCCCAGGAAAAAATTACCATTAGTATGATGGGGCCCTTGAACATTTAATGGTTCCAGGGCCCCTTGATATCCAACCACTGCCGGCGGTACTGACAAAAATGGAGTCTTAAAAAATGAAGAAGCACAATTCTGTTACTGTAAATTATTCAAACTAAAATTTCAAAATGTCACTAGGTACCTATTCGAGTCCAACGAGTCAAAATTGTAGACTCAGTTTATAAAACTGCATTCACACTGATCAGTGTCTTAATACTCATGATCTTGCATACTGGCATAAAAAAGCTTACCGCGTCAGAGATCACAAAATCAGTCCATTCTTTCTTTGCAATTAATCAACTTTTCACCATTGGATTAAACAATTTATCTTACACACATAGGTATTAATTGTTCGCAGACAGGTTAATTTTCACACATAATTCTATAGATCATTGTAGGACACAGTTTTTGAGACTTTCCATTAATTTTCAGAGGATTGGCAAACCTGGAGTACAAATCTACCATGTAAAACAATTACTTAGTGTCATAATAATGATAAAATTTAATAGCTTCAATTTAAAATAAATCCTATTATAATTATACGACTTTGCATCAACTAAATAAATTATCCTATATGTTCATTATTGACGTTAATTATTCAGTAATAATGATAGTAATTATAATGAAGAATTAATGTCTCTACCATGTGCATTATACAATATAATATGGGCTTAACTTCCACTTCATCATCTGACGACGCCATCAAGGACGTCAATTCATTGAACTGAGGCAGCTTTGAGTAACTTGAGCAGCTGAATAATTATATATAATTTGTAGAACTATGAACCTGTTCTTGCTGCTCACAATGATATCGAGGCCAAAGTTGAACCCAGTCCATCTCCATATGTACTGCAAAAATATCAAAAATAATTAGTAAAGCATATATTTTTCAACCAGATTATTTTGCATAGAGCACCGTAACAGTATTTCAGAAGAACTTACTGGGCCACGTTAACCACGAGTTTTTACTTTTTACATAATAGTAATGCTGGGCAGTGGGCACAGGCACACTGACTTGATTTAGATAACAGATGATATTTTAGTAAGCTATTAAATCATGATAAGAATTCTCTACGACTATGTATTACTTTAATAGAAAAGCAATGACAAACAGGATCAGGTACAAGTATAGTCTGTATAAACTACAGTCAAGCTGACTAAAGCTTGAACGTCAAAGGGTTCTTTCTAGTTATACAACTGATGGCGTTGTAGTCCAGTGGTTAGAGAAGTGCATTTCAGAGCAAGTGATTGGAGAATCTTGGGATCAAATCCCGGTTAATCTGGTAAATGTAAGCCAACAGCTTCTTTTATAGCAATATCGCCAGCATATTTGTCCCTATTTGATAGCTTCGTCGGTAACACGCTTGCTTGATAAGCAGGATGTCACGAATAAGAGTCCGAGCCGGGTCAGTCGCTGACAGTATCCTTCGATATGGAAACAGATGATACTGAGGTTTACAACATCCTTAGGCATGGGTGCATATCGGTGCCTGTTACGTAAATCGCTACTGCATCTGTGCTTGCTGCATTAGTGTGCTCACTACAGAAAAGATTAACCAGTTGACCGGTGGACTAATAAAAATTTGACATAAAGAAAGCCTGCAAGGGTAGTAGTAGTAGTATTTTATTAGCAACTTCATTGTGACATAAGCACAATGTTACACGCTAGAAATACACATAATATACAATACAATAATAAATCCTAAATTAGAAGCAGACAGAGTTTGAGTCTTTCTATAATGGAGCTTAACACAATGGTAGGAGCCTATTCTAAAGATCAATATTCAAAAAGGATTCTGTTTATACTATTTTTGGCTGTGAGAGCAGTGCACAGAGGAAGCGTTCTGTTGTGGGATCTTTTCACAGGTTATAGGATGACACTTCAATTTCGGGTAATAACTGATGCAAAACATGCTGTTCATCGGTTAGAATACTTCCAAATAAAGTTTTATCTAACTTCAAACATTCTGTGTCGAGTTTAGGAAGTGACACACCTCCGTCCATATTCCATCTTGTAACTTTATGTGCAAGGCTCGAGTGTGTCATGTTTGTGAAAATAAATGAAGAAAAAATTCATATAGTAGAAGTATCTATCTCTCGTTCATTCACTTTCTCTCTCTCTCTCTTTCTCTCTCTCTAATTCTAATACTATTAAATTATGTATTTACCTCTTGATCATGTGATAGAATTCTGCCACATCTCATGGATGATCTTAGAAAGTCTGCCTCAGTAATGTTCGTTAATTCTGGTCTGAAAATTATAAGAAATACAACTAAGAAATGACTAAACTACTTTTTTGGAATGATATACATTATTTAAACCAGTGTTACCCAAACTGTGGGTAACTCCTTTAACGTGGATCGCTTCAACTCCTTTAAAGTGGGTCGCCAAGGTCTCAAAAAAGTTATTTTTTTAAAGATAATTATTTTAATACAAGCCTACAAGGATCAAAATCTTACTTCGTATGCCTATGAAGATTTACACTTTTCACGTACATCTGATTTTCTATGATTTTAATGCAAGTTACACATTAAATTTATGATTCAAAAACATTAAATAGCATATAATAGTTGATCCATATAAAAATGCTTGGTGGGTCGCTACTAAACATTTATATTTTTGTTGTGGGACGCGATCCCGTAGAGTTTGAGAAATGCTGGTTTAGACTTTATTACTGTGAATATTACGATGGGTGGTTATATTATAATAGATCCCAATGAGGATTGAAGTTTCACAATATTGAATGTAATAGAAACATAAGAAGGAGACTCGTTAAAGGCAGTGCTCGAATTATAGAAAAGGTATTGGGGGGGTCCAGCCTAAAAGTCCAATGGGGGGGCCCGAACGGCTAATGGGGGGGGGCCGGAAAAAGGTAACGGGGGCCCTTTTTCGGGCCCCGAAAAAGGCCCCCCAATTAGCTTTTCCGGGCCCCTTGTACCCTCTACAGGGTCCGGGGAGAGTGAGGGGGGTCGGTTAAACTCCTCTAGAAATTCTGACCCCACACTGGAGGCCAAGAAAATTCATGGGAGCGGGGGTGGCTTCTCCATTGGATTTATTTTCTGTAGTCCCAAGCTAAAGAAAAAAATTAACTTAAAAGACGATTACAATTTTGTTAATTTTAGATTTAAATTGATTACTTTTTTTTATATAATGTGCATAAATCTGCATAATTTGCTTATTGTTTTATTCCCCCTCCTCTAGTCCCTCCCCCGCTCACTCTTTCCTTCTCGATTCGACCAACCCCTGATCGATATTGGCCCGGAGCCGATTTTCTAATTAGGCCTACAGTTTAGGTTTATAATTTAAGGGGTAAGTAGCTATCCTATTAATATTTATCCGTAGAAATCTTTTCTATCTTTATATCCTGCTGCTTTAGTTGTGATTGTAACAAATCAAAATTGACCATATCAGTTTGGGATTTCGTTGTTAACATTAGTAGTTTCCTAGCTTAGCCTACAATTGTCCAACATTAAATTTTAATAATAATTATTTCTAAATGATAGCCTGTTAACTTGATCGATCGAGTTGATCGATTAAAAAATTATTCGGGAATCGACAGGGGCCAGAAAAATGGGGTCTCTGCTGGCTATTGGGGGAGCCTTTTGAGGGGTACATGGTACCCTTTATATTTTCACGTATTAGGGGGCCCTCAGTGGCTATTGGGGGGGCCGGGCCCCCCCCCCCCCGTAATTCGAGCACTGGTTAAAGGACTGCATTTCATAGACATAATAAATGCAGTGAAGTATTATATGTTTTATAAATTCATTTAAAAGATGAAGTTATATCACCAGCACTGATTCTATCTTTCAATTGTACATAGTTATTATGACTTAAATGATGCTCTCATTTAAGGAAATATTATGCTTCCGAGGTTGTTTTCCATGTGAGACTCCCTCAAGGAAACCATAACAAGCATTAAGAGAGCAAGTGAGAGAGAAAGAGAGAGAGAGAGAGAGAGAGAGAGAGAGAGAAAAAAC
>JAQFZF010002361.1:0-12556 GCA_034695365.1 Enchytraeus norvegicus
TGTTTGTAATGTATATTGTGCAACTGACTAATGAATTTGCATGGTAATTGTTTTCTTGTGTGTATAATTGTAAAGTAGAGAGATGCCTTGGCATGATATACTCTATTAAACATTAAACATTAAACATTACCCAACTATAATTATAAGTCCACAACAATAACTTACACATGGACCAGCGTTAGAGAATGTCTCATTGCATTGAAGAACCATCACAGCAGAGCTTTGATTAAGAGCGCAATTTCACCACTGTTTCTCTTGGGGACAGGACTCAGGGCTGTCGTTAAGAACGAATATTATGTTGTTTAGATGACTTAATCTACTTGTACTTGAGTCCGTAAATTATAGGTCTTTGATTTGGACTTGAAGGGTCACGACACTTGACTTGGTTTTAAATCATTTGAGCATGATTCAAATAGCAGCATGATTTGAGACTTGACTTGATAGGTCATAACCCGTGACTTGACTTTGACTTGAGGGGTCATGCCTCATGACTTGATGCTGACTTGAGGGGTCATGCCTCATGACTTGGCGCTGACTTGAGGGATCATGCCTCATGACTTGCCGTTGACTTGAGGAGTTATGCCTCATGACTTGACGTTGACTTGAGGGGTCATAAGTCATGAAACTATGTTGCTCTTAGTCAATTGTAACAACTTTCTGGTTACAAAGAGGACAGGATGAGAGTAAAAGGAATCCTTGCCTGGGGCTCTGATCTGATCCAAATATCAACAACGTAGTAGCGAGGGAATTATTTATTGTTCTCATATGAAGCTCTTAATCACTCGCTACCTCTTCGCGATTCTCTTCCATTATTACAAATCTTAAATACGACTCATAAGTCTTCTCCGTTGCAACATTTGCTTCACGGTATTGTCTAATATTTGAGAGCCTCTCATTGCTTAGGCGAGCAGATGGCGTTTATAATTTAATTAAAAAGCAGTGTCAAAGCAATGCATTCATATGCAATCAATCAATATTGTATCAATCATCACATACATGTATAGGCCTATGTCGTGCCAAATGAGGTACAAATTCTAGGCAGATGCAAACTGTATTGTTGTGAAATTATTCAAATATGAAAATAATAATTACAAATAAGGAATTCTTTGCCACAAGATCTTAGATCATGTACATGTATAACAACTTTTCAGGGTTAGCTGAAAACTCATTTGTTTCCTCCATAGATCTGTGTAATCAGATCCTCTTGCCCTGGCTAATGGACTTGCACTGTATCGGATCTCGCTTTCTCATCCGTTCATGCATTTACAAGTGTGTTCTGGTGGTATATAACTGCTTGCAGTTACATGGTCTGCTTGAGACGTCTCTGACATCGCCTGATCATCTGGTCTGATGAGGAACCGGACGCTAAATTCTCATTGTATTGTATTGCATTGTATAAACATATTAATCACTTACAGCTTTTGGTTTATTCAAGCATACAATTACCTATGCTGAAATGCTACTTTTATTCGCTATTAGTAAACATTTTAAGACGTAATCCATACAATACAATACAATGAGGATTGCATTAATTTATTAATATAATCAATTGTATTAATTTACTGTATCAATTTAGCGTCCGGTTCCTCACCCGAAGGCGATATCAGGGACGTTTTGATCAAGAGTGTTCTTTATTAAAGTTCGTGTATTGATAGAATGAATACTGTTCAGCGAAGGCCTGTGTTATGTGGATCAGGCTCTAATGAATAATTATCAGAGCCAATGTGCTGATCAATATTTAGATCCATTAGACCTTTGCGTGGAAGCGCTTCAAGCGGTTAGCCCAGATACATAGTGAACCATTCGGCATCGACTAGTCCACCCGTGCCAAGGGTACATTGGATTATTATTGTTGACTGAACTGGGAATCGATCCCAAGAGGCTTGCCATCCTTTGAATAAAAGTTTGTCACCTAACGCAATGCGCCAATCCCTCGAGGGGCTAACCAGTAAATCAATAAAATGAGTCAGACAATGGTTTCTGCCATACAGCTGCGTTGCATTATCTATGTTAGTCTCCCCTAAAGAATAGAAGCAGTTGTAGCTTAATTGGGGACCGATTACTGAACTTGATATCTATGGTCTGTTGCTTGTCTGCATATGAACAAATAACAAGAGTAAATAATTGTATAATAGTGTAGATAGGAGATTACTTGATAACCATTGGTTTGAAAACCATCACTTGAAGATCAGAAACTGATCCTTAATTATTGTGTTTACAATTTAAAAAACAAGTATACTTTAGTAACATCTAATTATAGAAATACTGATAATATAATAGTAACAAAAAACAAGTTTTTAACTTTTGCCTTATCAACCCAGTACAGTAAAGTTTATATAATTTGCTCATTATTTTGATCTGTTACATTTAACGCTGTACAATAGGCCTACATGTAGATGGTTGGTTGACAGTTTAGCTTAAAGTCGCTGTGTCATCACTAGATGATTAGCGACTGCCAAAATATCAACCAACGACCAGCTCTTAGGCCAGTCAGGTTAAATTAGCTCAAGACGTATTGCAAAGTCTTAGCACAGGTAATCATTGCAGCGAGGCAATATAAAACTGTAATAATATAATAATGTAATAATGTAATTATGTAATTATGCAGAATAATGCACCTACCGTATATAAAGCTGATAGTAAGGCATTCAAACAAGCCAATGAACAACCAGGGAAATCCGCCAATATACGTATCAAAGATGTTGAATACGTAGAATCCTCCCTGCAAAAAGATCAATTTAAGAAAATGAAATATAATGAAATATAATCTATTTCAGGTTTAAGAAATACAGAATTAAAGCAAAATCAAGCACTAATGAGATTTATAGTGAAGATGCCAAATAGCAACAGCAAGTTCAACAGAACTGTTATCAAACTTAACTTATTGATACTAATTTTAAAACGTTATTAAACTTAACTTATTGATACTAGTTTAAAACTACTTAACGTCCGGTTGCTGCGACGGCCGGTTCCTCACTCGATGGAGATGTTAGGGACGTCATGTTAATGCCAAAGTATGAATGATTGAAGAATACCATACCTGAGAGACCATAGATAAACCGATGAGGTAGAAGCAGATGGTGGAAATAACCCGGAATGCGAGATTATGTATCGGAGTCTTAGCCAGTACGTCTGGAAACTGATCGGTGAAAGCGCAGAAATAGGCTTCGACAACTGAAAACTGCATAAAGAAAACATAAGACTGATGCTATGCTTAATCAGACTATCAAAACATAATTAATTATGTTAATTAATATAACATTTTATGTAAATTATATAATTAAACACAACAAACACAAGGTTATATCTATCATATAATGTACCTCGCCGAGGCTGCCTTCGGGCGACTATTTGAACGTCTGTTTCATCCTCCGACACATCAGGGATAATATACGAATGTAGGCCAACACGCAATCAGCTATAGCTACTGTAGTGTTTTAATGCCGGTTATCTCTTTACTTTGTTGAAATAGAATAATTAAGCCACCTAGACATTCAGAACTCACCATGGAGCTTAGTCCCAGTGTCAGCATCATGAGGAAGAACAATATACTCCACAGAGGAGCCACCGGCATCGTAGCCAAGGCTTCTGGGTACACCACAAACACCAGTCCTGGACCTGTGTCACATTTACAAGATAAATAGCGTCAATTAGATGCGATGGATGGGTCAAATGCTATGAAAAAGTATGGAACAGATCAGTTCGGCCCACCGATTAAAAAAATTGAGAAGCCTTCAAAACAGTTGGAATCGAGAGACATTAAGGTAGTGAAAAAAGAGATTAGTGATGTTAGATTGATAGATTGTGCAATCACACTTGGACATTAAAAGAAAATCAAGAATAGAGCAGACGATATGGAGAATTTGAGAGGGAAAAGGGAGTTGAATAGAGAGTGAGCCGACAAGTTATTAACTGATTAATAGATTTCAAATATAATTATTCCTATTAACAAATAAATCTAATAGTCAATCAAATTAAAGTTTGCAAGATATTCATATTTTCGGAAGCTAAGTTAGTGTAGGACAAAACAGTGTGTGCCTAAACTAATGACTCAGTTAATTCGTCGTCTGTATCGGATTCCATAGGTTCTCGATTCAAATCCCAGGGCTCACCCAACACTGATGTAGCGTCCGGGTCGAGAAATTGGCGTCAAATTTGGCTTTAGAATCTAGCCAGGAATTTGAAAGTGCAACCTACAAAACCTTTCTGGTCAGCTATCAATTTGACTAAATACCTTTGTAATGAAAAAGAAAATAATTTATATTTATTTACCGCTTGCAGCAACATCACTGACTTTCACACCCTTTTGTAGAGCCATGTAGCCGAGAACAGAAAAAATTGCAAAACCTCCGTAGAAACTTGTACCGCAGTTGATAATAGGCACTGCTACCGAGTCTCTGTAATGAAATGTCAAACTAATTAGAGAGTGACAGAGGGAGAGAGAGAGAGAGAGAGAGAGAGTGAGAGAGAGACAGAGACAGACAGAAAGACAGAGACAGAGAGAGAGACAAAGACAGAGAGAGAGACACAGACAGAGACAGAGACAATGATAGTGACAGAGAAAGAGACAGAAAGACAGAGACAGAGACAGAAACAGAGGTAGAGACAGAGAGAGAGAGAAAGGAGAAGACAAAATAAGCATTATATTCAATCTTTAGTTTGCTACCTGTGCCTACAAGAATGTATGCACAAATAGCCTCAAAATTAAAATAATAATGTCCTATTTATGGTAAAGTGGTATTTACTGACCCCATTTAAAGTTTTAGACTATAAATTTAATTGTTAGGATAGAAGTTGCAGTATTTTACCTAAGACAATTGTTGTTAAATTTGTTGTAGCTAGCCATGGCAATGAGGCCTCCTGTAGCAATACTAAGAGAGAAAAATATCTGAGTGGCAGCATCGCTCCACACCTGCAAATATAATACTACCAATGAATTTTGGTTTTAACAAAATCATATAATGATAGCACAAAAATTTTACAAAAGAAATCGTGAAAAAGCTGATGAAAGTAAACTAGAGCCAAAAAGGCTAAAGCCGAATGTAACATCAGTTTCGTTGCCTAACGGCTTCACCAGTGACGGGCGAACCCTGTTATTGAAACAGTGAATCGATGGAATCCGAATCGAACAATGACCTAAGTGCAAGATGGCTAAAGTACGTTATGAAAAAATAAGACACAGTATTACGTAAGTAATACTTTGTGACTATATATATATAAAAAGTCAAACAACGGCTTAAAGTTAGGTTCATCATCTGACAACGATATCAGGGGCACCTCGGACAGTATAGGTCACAATAGTTTATCAAACAATAAGCTACCTAAAAAGCACATGTTGAATGAGAAATTGATCAAACACGGTTCATGTCCAATTGTCCATGAAAACAACGACCATTGCGGAAACTGACGCTAAATCTTTATTATTATTATTATATCTTACCGAAGCAGAAGTCAGTTTGCTCCAGTCGGGGTTCAGATAGTAGATGATTCCATCTAGAGCTCCGGGTAATGTGCAGCCTCGGATCAGCATGACGGTTAAGAGGATATAGGGAAAGATTGTTGTCACATATACCACCTGAAGCAATAATTGCAATAATAATAATTATCATATTAATCGTTTCCTTAATCGATTTAAAATAATATTTATCGTTTTAATAACCCACACCCAGGAAGGATAACAAATTTCCGGTATATTAATTATACAATTTTTCTCTCTATCTAGTAATCTGCCAGATGGCATGTCCAAGGCAAATATTCCTAAACATTGTCCAGTGCTCGAATTACGGCGGGCCCGGGGGGGCCTGGCCCCCCTAATAACTTCTGAGGCCCTCCTCCCAATAGCCGGAAGTTAAGAGGGTACCAGCGACCCCGAAAAAGGCCCCTCCAATACCCTGCGATGGCCCCATTTATCGGAACCCCCTCGATTTAGTGAAAATTATTTAGATTTTGCACATTAAAGTGCACATTTTGCATTTGAAAATAATAAGTTTGGACTCTTGTTCTCCTCTTTTGTTGTGTTAATATGGCATTGTGCATGCGCTTAGTGAAAATAGGGCCAAAAAAAGCTAAAATGAAGCGCGCAATAAAAAAATGTCGCGATCGCTTGGCGCAAAATATTTTTAAAAGAGCGTAAATTTATCGAGTGGAGCAAGAAATTTTTTTTTTCTGAGTAGGCCCTCCAATACCATTTTTAGAATTCGAGCACTGACATTGTCAGTTATCTTGCTCCATACTGAGCACGCCATAGACCAACCCAATAAACTGGACTCATTACCTTTTCCACACGTAAAGTGATGCCATTTTTCAAGGCATGATTATATTTTCTCATGTGATTTTTTGAATCCTATCTCAGTTTCTGTGTTAGTAGGCTCTTACGATGTGCATTTGTAGGTTGAATTATTCTCAATTTTCCCAGACCCAACACGGGAGGTATCATGTAGCCTAATAATAGGAGGGCTGAAATTCAGGTAGGCTACATGTCTGTATAATTATAATATGTCAACACACAAATTTAGGCCACACCCACTCCGCATTACAGCTTATCAATGAATTTACTGTATCGGGTCTTTTTGGTATAAATAAATAATTTACGAGTTAGAAATAAATATTTAAATACAAAATTAGACTTTTATTACCGTTTCAAAAGACAGATTTGGGTGGGTCTTAGTATAATATAGAATTTAAGCTGTCATAAATTACGATAACTAGGCAATAGCGGAGGGCACAAGCTAATGGAAGCTATGTACTAAATTAACAATTACTATACATTAGAATAATAATTTCATGTTAGGTAATAGAAATTGTATATTATATTAAAACCATTTGACAAGTGAGTGTACATTAAATGCGTAGCATAATCTTGATTAAGAGGCACAAAGAGTAGAACAGTTAAGAGGTTACTATACTCACGCAGATCACGAAGACAACTTATTACGAGAATTATAATTAAAATAGCAAATAAGCGCCAACCTTTCCCAGAGATGAGATCCCTTTGATAAGGACACAGAGTACAATCATCCAGGCAAGGAGGAGACACAGAGCAAGCTGCCATACAACAGGTCCAGGCTCTCCTATACCTGAGGACATCTTCAGCACTCCGTTACTGTTGACAACACAATGTAATTCAATGTAATACAATACAATAAAATACAAATGTACAATACGGTACAATACATTGCAGTATATGGGGAGAGGGGTAAACAATAACCAAAGCGAAGATTACGTAACATTTGAATCAAACTAATCGTTCATGATACAATACAATGAGAATTTAACGTCCGGTTCCTTACTTACCGAGGCTACACAAGAATTGAGTTATTAGGAGAAGGCACTTACTAGTAATATTCTTCACTGGGACTTAGTAAAGCAGCCTTCGGTACAACTGTTCCGTTAGGTAATGTATAGTTTCCTAAAACAGAAAAAATAGATTAATATTATTTTAGACCGAAATTGATATAGCGGTGGCATGACCGAAATCGGTTTTGGAGAATACTTTACAAATTGCATAAGAAATATAGATTAAGCATACCAAATTTATTAGTAGCCTATTTCATAGATTTATCATAAATTTCCCCGTGTTCCCAGCTACTTTCATGTGTTTATATCCGGGAAACTTGAGAATCAAGGCCTACGGACAAATGCACTTTCTATTCGGTCTTATGTATTGGCATCTGTGTTCTGGTGGTATAGATCTGCTTGCAGTTTCATAGTCTGCCTGAGACGTCCCTGACATCACCTTCAGGTGAGGAACCAGACGTTTAATCTTCATTGTATTGTATTGTATTAAACAGGTCATTTCTGGTGGTAGTTCATGTTTCGCTTGGAACGTCCCTGATCTCGCCTTTAGGTGACGAGCTGGACTTTAAATGGCGTAAATCTTCATTGATTGATGGACTGATTCACTGATTGATTGATTGACTGATTGATATATTTTTATTACCCCGGGTGTAAACAGCCTGTCACTCCTGTGGGTTTTATAAAAATTATTCATTAAGAATGGAACGAACCGTGATGTACATGTAGATTGATTGTTTGATTGATTGACCGCTTAATTGATTGATCTGTTGATTGATTGGTCGGTTAATTGATCGATTGATTGATTGATCACCTGTTATATTAGGCATGTTAGCTGTGGGCATGCACAGGGGTGTGTTCCAGCTGTTGCCACATGTGGACCATGGGAGTTCAGAGTTCATGGAAGCAAAGAGATAGTAGAGTATCCATGCCACTATGACGTTGTAGTAAATACCGAGCAACGTGTTTGATATTACCATGCTAAGTCCCAGACCTGAAAATACACAATACAAAATATCAATCAATCAATCACTGACTTTTACATAGAGCACTTTTAACTATGTCTAGGTAGCTCTCATGAACAGTGAATGAAAATATAAATACAGTGCAACCATACTATGAAACAGAGAACTTAAAATCTTCAAATTAATTAAGTAAAAACAGATCTAAATAATTAATAATAAATTATTCATGGAAAACAGTTGCTATTGTGTTTGATATCACTATGTTAAGTTCCATACCTACAGGAGAGACATGAAAAGTCATTACAGTTAAATTATGAGAAATGACGAAAACCTTTTCTATAGTTTAGGTCTACAGGGTGGGGCAAAAGAAACACCCCCCCTAGCGAAATCATATTAACTGAGTCAAAACTCAAGATTTATTCAAATATTTTAAGGCTTTTTAGAGGAGGAATTTTGACATATACCCTTAAAATTTGGTCGACAGATATTAATAAATAAAAAAGTTGAAGAGTTCCTACGAAAAAATCGAAAAAAACATATTAACAAAGCACTTTCAAATATAAGTACCACAAGAATGGATCGAGTAGCATAGTCCGGAGTTTGTTAAGAAGGACGAGTGGCCACCAAACTCACGTGACCTCAATCCTCTCGACTACCACGTCTTGGGCGCTATACTTGAGCGGTACAAAGTGTTTACTCCAAAACCAACAAACAAGGCTGAACTTAAGACTGTGCTGGAGACAATCTGGGAAAACGTGCCACAACAGGCTATCGATCTGGCTGTATTAGCATTCAGGAAGAGGTTCTAAACGTGCATTCGAACAGATGAAGGTTACTTTAAACGCTTACTCAAATAGAATCGGCAGCATCAATTAACGGCCCTCTTCGGATCCACAATTCAATGAAAATGAATTAATGCCTGCTTAATAAACTTTGTTAATTTGGTTTTTTCGATTTTTTCGTAGAAGCATTGTAACTATTTCATTTATAGATATTTTTTGACCGAAGTTGGAGGTTAGATGTCAAAATTCCTACTCTAGAAAACCTTAAAATATTTTTCATATATCTTGAGTTTTGACGAAATTATTGAGATTTCGCTACGGGGGTGTTTTTTTTGCCCCACCCTGTAGATGTAGAAACTGATATAAGCTTAGTTGAATTGCCGCGACAATCGAGACTCTTTGACATTACAATTTAGTTAAACTTACAGAACTTCAATTAATGGCATCTGCCGGATGCTTTGGAAATCAAACATGTGGTGGTAGCAGTAGAGAAAGACAAGAAATAGACATTATAAAATGTAAAAACTAATCTGTTGGACTGGAAAACTCATGGAATTCACGCCACGAAATATCTGATTGTAATGCTAACTAACTTATTGTTGAGAGAGATAGGACTCTCTGAAAGAAGACTACATTTAGTTAATATTTAAAATTATCGAATGCTACCAAATTCGACATAGAAAGATTAGCGACATTTAGTAAAGTGCTTGAACTTAGTCAATATGTTATTGTTGTTGATATTTTTATCCAATATCTTACGCGGTAATTCCATGTCAGGTATATTTCTCGTGAGTAGACATAATTATTATCCGATACAGAAATAATTAGAAAGTTTCTATATAACAGCCAGGCTAATTTCATACGTTAACACTTATTATATCGACAGTAGTAAATTTATTTCACTCTCTTTGTGAGTCAACCAATAACAATAAAACGAGAAAGATTAAATTATTATTTTCTGTTAACATTTTGCGATCCTTACACTATTACTCCCGATACTAACAATCATTTATAGTAAGGATATATTCGCCTATGACATACCTAGAATATAGAAGCGCTATTTAATGTCCTATTTTATATTATTATATTTTCTATAAAAATATTTTATATCTATCTTTTTCTATCATTTATTATACTTATCCTTCAGATAACATTTCTATCCTAATATTTTCCATTATGGCATTTCTATCATAACATTTCTATCCTACATATCTATTCTAATGTTTTCCTTTATGACATTTCTTTCATAAAAATAAAATTTTGACTTGCACTCAGAAAACACCACGACCATTAATCATTCTAATAAGCCTCGTTATATAATATGTGCTGCTCAGCGCTCACAAAGAGAAACTTTACCATTAGACTCCCTGACCGTTGCAGTTTAGATTCATAAAAGGATCTTTAACTCTATACAAACCCACGTGATACACCAATTGTACAATTATCATGAGACTTTAAAGTCTGGTTCATCGCCCCAAGGTGATGGCGGAGACGATATTAGAGGCTTACAATGTACAGTATATACACTATTATAGATATTTCAATTAGGGTTATATGGTGGGCCGCACCGAATGGCTGGTTTATAACTATTCGGCAGAGTGAGAATAGTAGGACCATGCAACTATTCGGACCAATTTGAATAATAGATGGGCTTTTTCGACGAATTTCGAATACGAGTAGGCTAGTATTTAAAATAACTCTACAGACAATGTTCGAAGAAACGCCGAATATAAGGCAAAAATAAGAACGCCCACACCTTACAAACAGACCTTTATTTTAAAATTGTAGAAGCCATATAATAATACTTGGTGCAGCCATCAGTGTGACTATCTAGGGGTATATAGTACCTTCATCTTTAGGGAGGGGGCGAGGCACTGTTTCATAAGGATTTTACTTTCTGTTATAAATTATTTCGTAAAATGAATTGATTTCTATATGCAATATATAAAATTAAATATCTAATAACATCAATACAATCTTAATTTTTTATATATCACGGCATTGTTACTAAGAAATATACAATTTCAAACTTAAAGGCTCTCAAATTTCAAACTCAATAATTTTAATCACAAGAAGTTGATTTTCGATATATTTTCCAAGTTCAAAGAGATGGCAGATTGCTAAATATAAAGGTGTGTAAGTGACTGCAGTATTTACAAAGAAAATCAAACTTAAAGACTATCAAATTTCAAAACTCAATAAGCTTAAAAAGATGGCAGATTTCTAAATATAGGGGTTTGCTCTAGTGGCTGTAGTTACAGTGAGTGAACAGGCATATAACAGTGCACCATGTCCTATCTTAGTCCTATAATGGCGTGAAGCCACACACAGTTATTACCTATGGACCTGTTACCACGTGATACATCGCCTATCCCGTTATATGCCGGAACTGTTGATACCGGATAACTGCTTGCTTGAAAGCCTCGCCAATAACCATAAAACTCTTAATTCTCTCTCTCTCTCTCTCTCTCTCTCTCTCTTTCTCTATCTATACATCTTCATAAATTTTTGTCCCGTGTTGGTTCCCGGAAATTTGAAAATTAAGACCAACCGAAAACTGCACGTGTCGTAAGAGGCGACTAACGCATATGCCGCAGTGAAGGACTGATTGGTCTCGCCGTGATTTCTGTGTACTTGACCATTTTGTCGCTCAAATTCAAGATTAGCAGAGGTCCTGTCACATCGATTATGGAAGTCTTGGGTACTAGACCCTTCACTGTACAAAAGCGCTTCTAAGACTCTAGTTAAGAGTGCGCTATATAAAAGCTGCCGATTGATTGATTGATTGATTGGTTCTATCGCCTGTTCGTTCATGTATTGAATTATTACGTACGTCGGCGACATCGCCTTCGGGTGAGGAACATGACGTTAAATCCTCATTGATTAATTAATTAATTAATTAATTCGCTCATTTCACTGATTGATTGATCATTTATTCAATATATTAAGCTTAATCGCTTGCATTTTTAAACATGGTAATTCTTAAATATTATTGCTTTATATATCCCCCTGTTTATACCACTTTCTTCCCTTGTACTTCTTCAGTTCGGCTGACATTCATCTGTCCCTACCTTATCGCTTTTTACTGTACCCAATCTTTTATCTTTCTTTACCTGTTGAACCTATATTTTATTGAAAAAATGTCTGAACTTTTAAAAGAACAAGGCGTTCACTTCCCCTTTCTATCTCTGTCTGTCTCTCTCTCTCTCTCTCTCTCTCTCTCTGTCTCTACCTCTGTCTCGCCCTCTCTCTTTCTATCATCTCCCCCCCTTCTCTCTCTCTTTCTCTGTCTCTCTCTGTGTGCCTCTCTCTCCCTCTCTCTCTCCCTCTCTCTCTCTCTCTATCTTACTCTCTCCCCCACCCTCTCTCTCTCTCTCTCTTTCTCTTTCACCATCTCTCTCTCTCTCCCCGTCTCTCTCTACTCCACCAATTTCTCTCCCCCTACCCCCCCTCTCTCTCTCCCTCCCTCTCTCTCTCTCCCCCACCCTTTCTCTCCCCCACCCTTTCTCTCCCCCA
>JAQFZF010002362.1:0-12555 GCA_034695365.1 Enchytraeus norvegicus
CCACCCCCCCCCCCCCCCCCCCCCCCCCCCCCCCTGAATCTGAGGCTACGCCACTGGCCCCGGGGAAGAACTCCAAAGGAGGCAAAAGGTTCAGAATATGCATGAAAATTACATACTTTTAAGAAAATCCAGTTCGGGCATAAACCTACCCCGCCCCCTCCCCCCGCTCTGCTCGAGGGAGGGAGGTAGCAACCCCCCTTCGTTCTTACCCAAACCACTACGATACGTAACTATTCACAGAAAATTATAGTCAACATATTACTCACAATAATCTTAAGAGGCCCCCTCCCCATCAAAGATTAATAAATTGACATTTAATTAATTGACAAATTAATTAACATTTATAACGTAAATATTCATTTGCAGATACATCCTTCCCAGCATCCAAGCATCCAAGCATCCATTCAACCATTCACCAGACCAGTTGTGTCAGGTCTGGGCTGGTGAATGGTTGAATGGATGCGTGGATGCTTGGAAGGATGTATCTGCAAATGAATATTTACATATAAATGTCACCCCCGGAAGGCACCTTCAGTGACGGGAAGCCAGATATTATAAACCACGCATCTATTGAAGACGGTTGAGAGCCGTAAGTCCCTAAACGGTGAGCCACGCGGTTTCGTACGTCTATCAGAGTATGGTCTCTAACTGTTTTACTCTAAAGAAAAGACTGTTATAAGTTATAACGTTATGAAATTGATGTTCGTCATTGATTGATTATCGGTTGAATATTTTAAACTCTGAAAGAATTGACTGATTGGATGAACCAAGATGGAGGTTAATTACGCAACACTAGAGAAATTAAAATATTCCTACCGAAACGTCAACGGTCGTTTTGTTGTTGGTTGTAACTATTGCTTGCTGTATTTTGTGGATTTAAGAGATAGGTTGGATATTGTATAATGGACCACCATATTGACTGGATGTAATATTTTGTTTTACTGTTTAGCGGTTATATCAACACATTCTCTCTCTCTCTCTCCTCTCCACTCCTCTCTCTCTCTCTCTCTCTCTCTCTCTCTCTCGCTCACGCGCTCCCTCGCTGCCTAATGCAATGCCAAACGACAAATTCAAGATACATATTCCTAAACACAGTCTGCCAACATTGCAATGAGTACTCCATCCACCAACATTCAACAACTTGATCGTATCTCAATGGCTAGGCCTTCAGGCTTTATCACATCTAACAGTAGCCTTTAGCTGCTTTGGAAAATATTGGTTCCGAGGTCATTTCCCGATGCATTCTCCTTAGTATCCGTTTTACTCGTTTTATTCGTTTTACTCTTACGAAACAGGTGCAATTTTCAGTTGGTCTATTGTGAAGTTTTCCGGAACAGCATGGGAACTATTTTAGAAAAAAACTTGTTCTGTTCTTTCAATTATTAACTCAAAACTGTAATTGGAACAAATCAGGAAGGCTAAGGCTGCTTTATCAATCAATCAATCAATGAACAGGGGGATTTAGCGTTCTGTTCATCATCAGATAACGATCCAGGGGCGACCAAAGTGAAATGATAAAGAACAGTTTAAAACAATCGGAGAGCACCAGCATATATGCCTACACAGAGCGAAGAGAAATCGATATTCAAACGGTACAAGTCCTTTATCGAAGCCCACATAAGGCTTCAAATATGGCTACAAATCATCACTCTAGCTCAAATAACTGGTAGGTAACTGCTGAGGAATCTCCCGCAGAGTTGATGTAACGTGGAGCTGCTTCCATTGAATCCATTCAATCAGTCTCTCCATTCAGTTCCGCTTGTAAACAGAAACAATACTCATCTGCGAGGATAGGTAACCAGAAAATTAAGTTAGTTTAATGTAGGCTAGTATCTTTTACGGAAATATTATGTCCTTGTATGCATATTATATCTATTATCCTTCGATTTAGTGCTCTGCCAGACGGCACGTCCAAGACACATTCATACGTCTTCATTCTCAATCATTAATGAGCTCACCATCGATATGGAGAAACTGATTTGTAATAGGCCTAGACGGAAATTAATATATTAGTAGTTTTTCTATACACACCTCGGAAGCTGAATAAAATACAGAGCGCCTATAAAATAGTTGCTAAATAATAAGGTCCGCATAGTTATACAATTTGACATTGTTATGTTTTAATTTAATGAATAACTAAAATAGATATAAGTTAATTAAAGGCTTCAAGAACCGTTAACAAGCGATGACTCTCACATTATAGCATTAACATGCATCTTTGAAAGTTGCTAAAATACAATTAATGCTATTTAGTTACAAGTACTTCAAAGTAGGCTTACTAGGGTAGCAAAGTCCTTGTTTGATTCCAGGTCAGTCTAAAAAATTGCGTCAGCACCTTGGCACGGGTGTATACCGGTGCATGGTTAGTTAATCGTGTATCTGCGCTTGCTGCATCATGAGTGTGTTATTTACAGAAAATATACGATTGAACAGGTGAACGGCAGACTACAAATAATGCCAAAAAAATAGAATCAAAAAGTTGAAGAACCTATAATTATTTAAGCCTTCGTGTATAAAAAGAAAAAGTGCCAATTCTGTAATGATAACAATGTTTTTTGGAAGTGATAAACTCATTCAGGTAATAGGCGTAGATAATTAATTAATGTGCCATTAGTGATACAGTATGATGAGATTTATTAATTTTATTATTTACAATTATCTGTTATGCAGAGTAGGCCTACGTAAATAAGAGCTTTAATGTTAAAAATTGAATTAAATTAACAAACAATTGCAGCTATGTATATATTTTAAGTTGATAGTTCACTATAGACGTAAAAATGGACGGATACTCAATCTTGAGTGATTTGTATAAATCATCCTTACTATTAACATACTCAGTAATGCTGATGATACCGGTTAATCCAACTATATCCGTTGGATTATCTACGAAGGGTAAGTACTTGTTCTTCCTCTTTCTGCATAATGCATTTACCAGCCCATCGCATTAATAAAAATGGAAAATGTAATTAGGCCTATCAAATATGTCCTAAATATCTAAATTAATGAATTATATTACTCGAACAGCAAAATATTAAATTACAATTATTCAGGTAACCCTATATAAAAATGAATATCGTATTTTTATTCTATAGTAAGAAATTATCAAATATATCCTAAATAGGAATGCCAGAATATTATCAAATCAAATAGCATCTTTCAGTTACTATGAACTGGTTCAAACCGCTCTGGTTGCACTGAGATGCTGTGATTAATGTTTGTATCTATTACATAACTCCAACCAGTTAATGCTAAATGAAACAATAGTAATTTGATGCTGATATCAGATATCTATAGCCTTCATGTGTATGTATTTAATGATGTGATCATGATGCAACCCACGTGCAACTTATAAGTTCTCTGGTAAACCTCGGGCAACAATTTTATCAGCTAGGACTTCACAGGGCGTGAGGATAATTCTAAAGCAGAACAAAAAAATCAAAATATTTGTGTTTAGGCAGAGATCTCTATAAAATTCTACATGTGTTGTTTTGTAGATGCGTTACGGTATCCGTCATAAGCTTACCTAACTTAATGCATCCAGCAGATGTGTAGCACACGCTAGGCTAATGGAAGCTAGTCCCATATACATGTTCATTCGTTGTGAAAATTGAAAGACCATACCTTCAGTTTTACTATCTGTTTATGAACTTGTAGCTTCTATCCTTTCTGATTCTACTAATAGCTAGAACGTTAGGAGAAATGGAAGTAATAGTTTTACTGATTCGGATTATAAAATACCCGCTGAGTCTAAGTTTAAATCCCAGCCGGGTCCGTCCCTCACAGCATCCGTGTTATGCAGAAGCATATTAAACCCAGTTTTACTGGTTTTCAACATAGTGCAGTTTTTGAACTTGATAAGGTAAAGCTAATACATCAAACAAGATAATTAGATTGCTTAGATGTTGAAGCAAAAATTATAAACTAAAGTGTAATGTCGACGTTAGACTGCAAATAGGAAAATAGTGTTTAAATGCATAATTTTGAATGGATTGCAAAAGCTGCTATTCTCCATAGCATATTTTACTATGACAGATTCCAGTCAGTTGGTCGACCATGCGTTGTCCATTGTATTATTCTTTAGTACAGTCCGGAGACTCTGGACCTTCGTTACGATAATTTGGTCTTTCATGGAACTGAGAGTCTCGTAAAATCCAAATAAAACTTAATTGACTCCGAAGATTAACCTGTGGATCAGCTCACTTTTATCGAAAATGTATCAGAGATTTGGTATGGTGACCGGGTCTTTTGTATATGATTTACTAGGGATTGGTATTTGAGATTTGGTAAATTGGTATGCCCATACAATATCCAAGATACACACTCGGTTGATGCTCTCTGTGAATTATTCCTCCATCCTCTTAATATTCAACCAACCATGTTAATTAACTATATTATATATTCTTCTTCTTTCTTCTTTCATGTGTCCTGCCGGTTCCCAGCGTTGACGGTCATGATTTTCCAAATATATTTATCTCCAGCAAGCAAATCTAATCATTTCTCCTTCTTCAACGTTTATCCATTCACTGAGACTCTTTGTATATTGTAATAATTTGTCTTCCTATATAAGGCTTTCCTTCAATTTTTCACTTATGATTTTGCTTTCTATTTATTCCTCATAACATGACCAAAAAGTTCATCATATTATATGTTACAATGCACGAAAGCATACAACCGATGACCAGAATAGAAACCGGGTTTGATTTACATTTTGTAGCCCGAGACCCCGTCATGAGTCAAGCCGATCCGGCAGACTTTTAAGCTCTATTGCTACGAATATTATTTTGTTCATTAATTATTTAGTGGGACTTTGAGAGCCAGTGCTGGCCTTAGCGGTGTGCAAACTGTGCAGTTGCACAAGGCCCGCAAATTTAGGGGGCCCGCACATGTCGATCACTGAAAAAAAATGTGGATAAGTGATTTTTTTCAGTGCCATTAATGGGCCCCCTAAATACTGCGTAATTCGTTCAGTGGTGTAAATTCAATTTGCGAGCCCCCAAAAAAGTTTGAAAAGAGGCCCCTGAAAAAGTTGAAATGGGTTCCATTTTGAAATTCCCCTCCTGAAAATGTGTAAATGCCAAGTTATCCACTCGTTTGAGTCAATATTGTTTATCGCGATTAATTATAATTATTTAAAAGTCAAATAAAATTGCTGTGCTTAAAACTTGTAACCAAATAGATCTCTCCCCCGGGCCCCCAAGCAACTTTGGCCCTGCGTCCCATAACCATAGGTACGCCACTGTCTTTGTCATTGCTCACAGTTATACATTTTATATTACCGTACATGTATAATATGTATAATAAATGAATCGAAGGGAAAATTTTAGTGGCACCTTGTAAGAATTGCACTGGCTTTGTGTAACACAACGAGTTGCTTATAAGGTGTCTTCTCTAACCCGTCGCTGCTTGGTTCATCAAGGCTCACAGTACCATCTGACTCCTATTCACAAAATACAGGCGAGGTCCCATCTTCATCCATCAGTGCAAGAGCTGGTGGGCGTGGGTTCACAATGTCTGGGCCCAGAGTTTGGAACAATCTGCCACCGAGTCTACGAATCTAGGCCTATAACTTATCAAGTCATTCGTTTAAATCCAGATTAAAAACTCATTTATTTCTTAATTCAGCCCATGCGGCAGCAAGCTCATCTTAATTAAATAATACTAAAATAATAAGGCTTTGTTTTCAAGGATTGATAATTTGATAATGGATTGATCTCTCTTCGTCAAATGTTTTTTGTTGCATTGTTAAAATGAGCTACACAAAAGACTTCTGATTGATTGTTGATTGAATAAACCAGGGGCGTCTATCCCTATACCTTCATAGCGCAGCCTGGCAAAATTTTTTTTTTGGGAGGAGCGGGAAAATACTAGTAACTTTCTGAAATTTGGGTGGGGGAGTGAAAAAATCAAGTATTCTTTACTCATAAAGGACTGAGAATGTAGTTTAGAAATAATATACAGCTCCACCGTAGTGACGGTACAATAGAGGATCTAGGTGGTCAGCTAGATATGGTGCAGTGTGCTTTTTCTGACGGCCTAATTTACATGTCATTGTTGTTGTTATTTTTGAAAATAAAACATAGTTCTTTCTCTCTCTCTCGATCTAGAAAATGGAAACAAAATTTAGTTTGAAGAGTCAACAATTTATTTTCCTCGCTTCGCTCGCTAAATTTATGCCCTTTATTCAACATATTTGCACGCCGAGCGAGCGATATATTCTAGGGGTCCTTTAATCACTTTTGGTATTTATTTTGTTTTGGGGGGGGACCTTGCGCCATAAAGTTACTTGAATTTGGGGAGATAGACGCCACTGGAATAAACTAGAGACATTTTGAGTTTATACTTGTATCACGGGGGCCCGGGCGCATAGTATACTCTGCACGGGGCCCGCAATATCCTAAGGCCGGCTCTGTGAGAGCATTGTACTCCTTGGCGTCGTATTTTTTTTAGAATAAGAGGTGCTGATGTGATTCTGTAGTCTCAAGCATTTTATATCTTAGAACTAAAGCATTTTATATCTTAGAACTTCAAGGTCATATAATGAGATCATATGGTGCAAAGAACCCAATTATATAGGGTATTGAAGAGGACTAGAGAAGTAGAAGGAGGCCAATAATGAGATTTATGGGGTACAAGAGTTGACAGGTCTAGGGCGAGGACCACTGAAGGAGGAGGTACGGCAGAGAGACAGATGGAGATCACTTACCCACCAGTCCACCACCAGGCGTCATGAGTGATTCGACTGTAACAAGAAAACAAGGTAACTTCTGGGAGACTCGTTTCTACAGATCACTTTTGATTTTGTTTTTGGGACCAACGTGTGCAATCGCAATATTACAGTCGGCGGCCTATAAACCAAATCCTAAAGTTTTACGAAAATTCCAGCACTGATTGAACTACATTCATTTTGTAAAATCATTGAAATGTCACAGTCTGGATTTAACTGTTACACACCTGGTACAAAACTGGCTTAAATCAGGAGTTGACTGGTTGATCCTGGGGATTTATCCACATATCCCATCTCAGATACTGAGAGGTGATAAGCCTCTGACAGGCAGTTAAAAAATTTCAGGAGGGATTTAAAGTGACACGTGGAAAGTGGAAACTGAACGTAGTGCAAGAGTCTCAACTGAGTAAGTTCAGTAAACGATAAAATAATGTTAATAAACTTGTCAAGCTCGCAAATATTTCATTCAGTTTAGGCTTTTATTAACTTGGTAAAAGTTTGAACATCGAACCTGAGTTTTACTGCGCGAGCCTACTTATATGTAGTAATAAAGAGTGATGTTTAATTATTTCCTTTCTGCTGAAAACGAATAGGAGTCAGAAAATTATAATGTGAAATACTTGTAGACTTTACGCCATGAAATAATCCTGTTCTACATGTAGGCCATCACACAGCCGTTAACTCTTCTCATACATATATAGGGCTATTGTAGGCCTATGCCTATTGAATAAGCTTATTATCATAATGGCAGGAAACGGAGGTGCAGATAAGCCTCATCAGTTCATGGAAGCTGAAGAAGCTGGAAAAGGGTTGAGCTACCTGAATACAAACACATAACGTGTTAGGAAATTCTGTGTCAAACAAATAGAAGGCTATGTGTAAACCATGATCGCCACTTCCTGGTTAAACACAATGCATTGCAGAATATATTATTCAATCTATAAATACTAATAAAAATATTTATTCTGCCTGGAGCATTACACTAGCTGTGAAACTGTGTTAATGTGGTCCTATAAACTAAACTTCGCACTCAAAATTTCACAAGAGAAGTTGAGCGTTCCGCGAAGTTGATTCTATTAAGTTATATTTAGCGTATCGTAATAAAATCGCCGAGCATAACCTTAGCAGTAATTATATTGAATATCATCGCGAGCTGTTGCTTCAAGTAAACAACCGTCAGGTAATCCAGCAATTCAGTGCATGAATAATGTCTTTGATATCATTTCTAAATATAGAAAGAACGATAATTTAAATCGATATTAACATAATTAGAAATTGATATATTTGTTGATCTTTAAGTTACGACTATTTGATTGAATTTTATGAGACGGAATGAAAGGCATAATATAATATTGTACTGTATAAGGTTAATCAATCAAACATTTTTAAGGATTTATTGTCCGATTTTTTATCCGAAGGGGATATCAGGAGGGTCTCAGAGGAATATGTAACTACGGGCAGTTTCAACCACCTGAAAACTTGCATATTATGCAAATACCGAAGTGAGAAAGCGAAATGCAAAGCAGCTGAATAAAAAGTAAGCTAATTTAATTATTTATTTTGAATGAAAACTAAATACTTTATCTAAGTTTATCGTGACTTTTGCCTGTGTGTTTTTAGAATAAATTAAATATTTTCTTCCGTAGACATGTGTATTTTCACGATGATTTCAACTCCTTTGGGAGGCAACTGGATATAGCTTTTCCATAAACGTGCACTAATGTCATTCTTTTCGATGATTTGCATTATTGTATTTATTAAATATTTATGAGCATTTATATAAGCGTTTAATTTCAGTTTTGTTTGACCAGTGTTGGTTTTATTTTAAGAATCACGTGTAGCTGTATAATATACAATTGTCTGATAACCTTCGGTTGATATAACGAACATTAATCAATCACTCAATCAATCAACCAATAATATGTAATTAATATCCGGTTCGTCACCCGCAGGCGATGTCAGGGATCTCCTAAGCTGAATGTGCAACTAATGACAGCTTCGAAGCAGCAAATGCATAATTCGAATAGAAAGCAGTGCAAGTCCGTTATCCACGGCAAGAATGTCTGTTAGAACAGATCTAAGGTGGGAAGAGATGAGTTTTGAGCTTGCTTTGGAAAGTAGCAATGGCATATGCATGAGTACAAGATCGGTAAATCTTGTGGCATAGAATTTCATAATATTAGAGCAACAAGGTTATCATCACTATTGACTTCATAGCACTAAAATAACATTAGCAAAATCTTTCCTTTGATAAAATCGTAATTATAAGCTTGTTTTTGTCATGTCCATTGAGAAGTAATAATTCATTTACTCTTGAATCCTCGACTTTCACATGACGGCAGATAGCGCAGAAGCTTTCTATAGCATTTCAATGGTCGTCGAAATTCTAATCAAATCGATTGTGACGAACCGGTGCGCAGCTCTAAGAGATTGCATTCCCTGTGATTCCGGAGGCTATATCACTTCCATCCCTGGAAGGAAACTTAGATAATGATTTATTTTGATGGGGGTCCAAAAATTTTTGAATCCTCTATATCTTCACAATTTCTGTCCCAGCTTGGGAAGGACATAAATAACATAGTCATACAATCAACAATTGAGATTAACTAATAAAGGTAGATAAAAAATATGGACATATGATAAGAGGACATAGGACTTATTTTGTAACTAAATATATTACGTGGTCATACGATACTCTGACTCCCTCCCTCATCTCAAACGTTAGGGGGTCATGCTCCTCCCACCATCCCAAACTCGCCCCACACCTCCTCACGTCCTTAGCCGTGCTTCTATCGCCCTGTACCTACCGGAGTTTTGGTGAATCCCAGGATACAACCTGGAGCGAGTCCTGCAGGAGAATGACTTGACGTGCGCGGTTAGTGGATCTATTGTCGGTGCGACAGGGAACGTCGTCAAGCGTTAGTGAAACAAGGATTTGAAATGTGTCTGTGAAATTAGATTTAGAACACTCGACAAGGCTTGGTACGAATAAGCCGCACCAAGCCTTGGGTACCACGCAGTTCCATTGAGAAATCTCTATATTGATCTTATCTAAAAGGATGCTAGTAACTAACAGAAATATCATTCCTGTGCAAACTTTTCAATGGCCTATATTGTAGTAATGCTTGGTCAGGAAAACTTAATAACAGATCGACCCGAGACTTGTGCATGTTACAAAAGACGACTAAAGAAAACTTTGAGGAAGGCAGCTTAGAAATAACTTTTAATCTGCACTTTTCCTTACTGTGTGCTCATTTTATAATGAACGATGTAGTAGATTGTCTATAAATTTATGTTTTGGCCCTGTCATCTCGGAGATCATTGAATATAATAAAGTAATAATAATAAAGTAAATAAATAATATAATAATTAATAAAGTATTCATCATTAACGAGAGCTAATAATTAATAAATTATTAATTCTTCTAAATTTAATTCATTATAGAATATTTGTGTTGGATTCGCGAAATTTTAGAACAGTCTAACAGAAAAAGTGCTATTGTTTCGTAAAAATAGACAAATGCAGATAAACTGATGAAGGCAACGACACCAGAACTCCGAAATCTTATTTCTTACTTGAACGAAGACAACATTAAATTTGAGATAGGATGTTTATGGTGTTTAAAGGGTGTTCGGGTGTTAAAAGTCTTTAGAAATGGCTGGATTGTTGGTTGATCAATTGTGTGCTCATTAAGGGATCAGATAGCTGAAAGTGGATGAAAATTATTGCATCTGCAGTCTGCAGAGAATTGGATAGAATAGAATTTAATACAATAATATTCAATTATTGACAATTTAATATAATAATATTCAATTATTGACAATTTAATACAATAATGTTCAATTATTGACAATTTAATATAATAATATTCAATTATTGACAATTTAATACAATAATATTCAATTATTGACAATTTAATACGATAAATATTATAATATTAAGAAAAATTGCATTTTTAAGTGTAATTTAATCAAGTTAATTAAGTTTAAGTTAATTAAGTTTAATTGCGCGGACAATTGTAAGATTTTCTCTAAAAAAATGAACTAGAATTGGTCATAATGGAAGTCACTTCTAAAGATGTCCAGGAGGACTGACTAAAAGCTCTTCCAATATTTCTGCAAATTGAGTAAATTGAAAGCTACTCAGCAACCATACGACAAGAGTCAGTAAAGAGGTATTTACGATAGACGGTAAGCCGGGTATACTGATTTGACTAGTCTACTTTGATTCAAGTGTTATTAACGTCAAGCTCAATAGCGCACGCAGATACATGGAATAACTTTGTAATGAATTTTTATACATTATGGTTAGTGTTCCGAAAGTCGTAAAGACCTACTGCTAAAAAATTGTCAGTTAAGGTTTTCTCTGAGGCGACAGTTACATTCAACATAATCTGCTTTGCTTAACGTGAAAGCGACGTACTAGAAGCGAGATTGCATTTATTTCCCCTATAGACGGCCAACATGTAATTCCATTACAACATTGCATTATGGAAAAGCAGCGGTTAGCAGTTGACTGAGCAAACCATGAAAGAGCAGACATTGCAGCCACGTCTGCTTATCACATATCTGAATTCATTCACTGACTCCTCACAGATTATTGGATTTGTGGCTTTACAAAGAAACTAAATCTAAGTCTGCAAATGTTATTTTGTCGACCTGTCAAGTTATCACTATACAATAAGTCGACTTTCCTAGAAAGCATTTATACATGTTTAACGTGGAGAACAGTTTGATTGAATTAGTTTATCAAAAGTTTTATTCCACTTTTTATTCGAAATCTACAGGTTGAGAATGTTGTAGGTAGTTAGTAATGTGATAGTATCGCTATAACGAAACTATATTTCTCTACTCTATCCGAACAACATAATCTAAAATCCGATTGTAGGCGTAACCAATTACATATAGCAGACAAAGAGTCTACCAGGGTAAAATAACTGTATTATTGCCAAAGCCTAGAATGATATAAGCAGTTTACTCTACTACTATGTCTATGAGTATCCTCATATCTAATTCCGATACTTGCCAATAGACTCGACGATGAACTTCGATTGTTCCTAAGATGCTACTACCTTAGATACTCATATTTCTTTGATAAACAACTCTACCCCCCCCCCCCCAATGTCTAAAGTAAGAATTGTCAGCTTAGAAATGATTAAATCTCAAGGACATTCCTTTACCATATCTATAATAGCCTGTCGGCAAAAGAAGGAAAATAAAATTAAAGTAGCTTTTCGTTTCCTTCATGCATAGATGATAAGTCACTGTCAGTATATACATGTTGTGCTGCTGTTGGTATTTGCACACGATATGTTCATGTATATTATATGTACATTGGAGGAGGATCTAAGAATTTGTTAAGATGAACACTTTTAAACACCTTTTTTATAGAACGGGCAGGGTAAATTGAGGTCGATTGAGGGGACGCGGCCAAGGGAAAAAAATGCGCATTTTATTTTGCCAATCAACTTGTAATAATTTCAAAATTAAAGGGGCATGTCCCCCGGCCGGCTAAACTCGAGCCTATATATGAAAAAATCAATCTACTCGTCGTCTAAGCTATATACTTTTTTTAAAATAGTAGATTTAGATTGTTCTCTATTTCAAATAGATCTGAAAGAAACAAATGTGCAAATTATACCTTTAATAATAGAATACTAAGAATAGATCTGTGAAAAGCCGTTTTGCTTTTCAATTTCTGAAGTCTAAAGCACGGCGTCAGCGCGGCGTCAGCGCGGCGTCAGCGCGGCGTCAGCTGGTGTAATTGATGAGCGTGGGTTAATTATTGCAATCTTAGCTTCCTGCGGTGTTGCACAGACAGGCGGTGAATAG
>JAQFZF010002363.1:0-12554 GCA_034695365.1 Enchytraeus norvegicus
ATTATCTTTCGAACATTAGATTTATCATAAATTTAATACTTTCCAGTCTGAGTCCTTGAATTTTTGCATATTGGATGAGGAGGAAAGCAATGCCCCCCTCCCCTCCCCCCCTGTAATTCGGGCACTGCCTGTATTTTGTTTTTGTTAGTTATTAATCAGATTTAAGTAGCAGATTGAAGATACTTGAAGAAGCTGAACTGTTAATAGCTGATCATGCTTTATTTAGCGCTGCTGGAATTGCTGCTAATTATTTTATTTTAACGAATGTTGCCAATCAATCAATCAATTATGAGATTGATTATTTAATTAGTTTAGTCATCAGGTGATCATATATCAATCAATAAATTGACTAAGAGTCAACGCTGCTAATTATTTTATTGTAACGAATATAGCAAATAATTGTCGATGTACCCAATCGATAATAATTAAGAGATGAATTGATTAATTAATTGATTTGTTTTGTCTTTACAATCCAGTTCAACTGTAGATATTTAATGGTTATACTTGCCCATGCTCAGGCAAGGCCTTTGTTGATTTCATATATAAGCATATGGCATTATTTGTTATCGATCAATCAATCGATGTGAATTTAACGTCTGTTTCATCATCTGACGACGATATCAGGGACGTAATACGAAGAGGCATTATCAGAGACTGACCTGGGATTGGAATCAGAGGCTCTAGCTTAAATAACTAGCTTGCTGACGACTTTACCATCAATATAGACCTATATCAGCTACACGTATAATTATTTACAACAATAAGCCCTATTTTGCATATAACATTCGCGCTTAACCCAGAATTGTATTGCTACCGTTTCCTTTTAACTGCACAAATTGTGAATTATATTTAATCCGTTTTTGTTCTATAAAGAATTATATCTTTTAATTTGTTTGTTCTTAATTACAGTTGATTGTTCCTAATTAAATAATGCATGAGTTCTGTAATGACATAGGCCTACTATGTTCCTATAGAAATTGAAACATAAAATATATCCTAGTAAAGAAACTCTTCAGTATATTTTAAACATTATACTGTATGTATAATGGTTACCACAGGTCTGGCGTATATGATCAAATTATCAAAATAGGATTGTATAAAGTGGGGCTGGCGATCTCACCTTCAGATTATTGACTATGCCACCTGTGTGCTGCAATCGATCAGGATCAGGATTAGCTCCGCACCTACGATCGGTAATGAATATGGCACATAACCTTTACCTTTATACTGTATGTCCTAATTACGAAGTACTTGTCAAAGTTGTGTGTGTGTGTCCAGTTACCTGCTTGTCTGCAGGGCCATGGGGCCATGGCACAAATTCCTAAATGCATTCATTACTATCTCGTTCACTAATGAGCTCACTCGCTTATATAAGAATATAATTCCAATTTCCTTTCTCAGTATCTGCATTACATCTCTTACAATACAATACAATACAATGATGATTTAGCGTCCGGTTCCTCACCCGAGGCGATGTCAGGGACGTGAAAAATATAAATTCTTAACTGATTTTACAATCAGTTAAGAATTTATCTTTTTCAATATTGCTATGTGATACTAATAATGAGGAAAATATGGTACTCAGGTGGTTTTCCTAACAATTATCAGAAACCATACTGCAATTGACATGATAATAGTAATAAAATAATTACAATTAAGGTTTAACGTCCGTTTCCTCAGGATGTCAAAATTTATCTGATGATAACATTAGTAATAATATAGTACTTGCAGTACTCTTGTGTCCGTAAGTTTGTAGATATAGTAATTATTATTTACATTGTTTGTGTTGTTATATTGTTTATAGATATTGCCTTGGGACGATTAGACATGGTCGTTAAATCGTTGATTGATTGATTTACCTCATTAATTCTGTCAATTTGTGTGTGTGTGTGTGTGTGTATGCACATATGTATGTGTGTGAGTATGACATCAGGGTGCTCAGCAGACAGGGAAACAGGGAAAGTCAGGGAATTTGATGTCAAGTCAGGGAAAAAAGTTGATAATTTTTCTTAATTTTTTTTTAATCTACGCAACTTACAAAGTTGAATAAATATGAAACAAATAGAATAAAATAGAAATACATGAGCTAGTTATCATGACGGGATATGTATAATAATTTATTATGTCAGGTAATTTGGCGCATCGGTTCCTAAGCATTATCCATAAGTCCACGATTCGAAACCTTTTTTGATTCAAAAATGTTGGGTAAAAATTGGTCAGGGAAAATTGTTCTGAGGTCAGGGAAAACTAAGGGAATTTGAAATGGTCAGGTTGCTGAGTACCCTGGCATGTACCCATGTATTTAGGAATGTATGTACAAAATTGTACAGGTATTTATCATCATCGAATACGTTCGTCATCATCAGACAGTCATCACGCCCCTTGTGGGACATAGCCGCAGGAAACCTCGTCTATCCGGTTAACCAGCTATCAATCCTCCGTCGAGCATTACGGACGCGCCCAACACAGTGAAGAGAGAAAACAGGAAAGGTTTCAAGAGTCGTGGATAGGCAAATCCTCATATACGAAAGTCCACGAGTGGATCCCAGCCACGGAAATCCTCCGAAACTTTAGGAATGTATGTATGATATTTGTATAAGCATGCACATAAAAGTATGTGTATGCAGGTATGTATGTTTGTATTATGTGTTTGTTATATAGTATGTATCATTATACATGTATCCATACAGACGTCCATAAATACACCCCCCCCCTCTCATACAACATACAATATGTGCATGCATACAACCTATGTACAAGGCACATGCACAGATATAGACAGATATAGCCTGCACAAAAGTGTACATGCACAGTGCACACATACATACACACATGTGCAGTGTGCTCTGGTACCTAAATGTTTATACAGAGTGGTTCAATAAAAAGCAAGCCAAACTGTTTATTATCAAAATGTTTTCAATTAATTTTCATACCATATTCATTTTTATTCAAAACAAAACAAAAGTCTGTGCATATTTTTTAGTCAAATAATCATTAGCAATAAAATCTAGATAAAGTTTTAGTTTTTAACTAAAGTCAAAATTAATTTTTTTAAGTAAATTTGGCTTTTTATTAACCACAGTGTATTATATAAATGGCATTATTTGTGCTCGAATATATAATGTGGCATTGATGATATTTTCCTCAATTACCTTGCTTAATCAATCAATTATCTTGCTTAATCGCTTGATTTTGTAACTTTTCTCTTATATGTTAACCTATGTTACATTTCTAGAGTGATTTGTTGACAAAATCTGTTCCTAATATTTATCGTATTAGGATGGGGGAAAGCAACCTCTTTATTATTCATAAAGGAATATTAAAAAATAAAGAGATATTATTTAGCCTAATGCTATTATGATGCATTCAGAAGTGAGAAAAACTTTGGTCATTGCTGCATCAGTTATCTGAAATTCGTCCTACCAAAGCAAATTTTTGAGGCATTGAAAATAGGAAGAATTCGTTTAAAGAATTGTAATAATTTTAAGTCTTTGTTATTTGGTCAAGTATTTGATATGTACCGCGTGTTTGGTGTCGTAAAACATATAGGAATAAATTATCCGTTGAAATTATAAAACTGTTTATGTCAATATAATTATTTGTAATCGTCTTGTAAAATTATAATAAACCAGTACTGAAATATTAATGTGTTTCTTACAGTAATAAAAGTGGCGTTGATAGGCAAGGTCATCGTGACAGATGCACAATGTTACGCTAGATAATAGATATACCCATGTTGTCCTGGAAACTTGAGAATAAATCAACTGATAACTTCAAGTGCTTCTAAAGAGCCGACTAATGCATATGCTGAAGTGAAGGGCAGATGGGTCTGGATCAAGGCTTCTTTGTGCTAGATCAATTGGACGCTCAACCGGAAGACTTGCGTAAGCCTTGCCACATTGTGTGTGGCCTATGGCAGACTAGAATGTGTTTTCCCTTACTGTTCCAAAAAGCGCCTCTTAAAAGATACCTAGTATAAGAGGCGTTATATAATGTCCCTTTTAAAATACATTCGTTTAAACCTACATGCATGCGAAAAGACAAACATGTAGATCTAAAATGATATAATTGCGATATATCCGGCCGAATAGATCTATCTATCCAATGCTCCGTCTAATAGCAGGTCCATGGCACTGCACAATCTACTCTCTCCCACTTCATTGAGCACACCATCGACCAACCGAACCAATTAATCTCATCACAAAGGCTTTGCCTTTGCTGCACCAAAACTGATGCAAAAGTTTCAAAGCAAGTAAGTGTTTCTGAGGTGGTTTCCCATTACCTTCTTCAGTGACGGTGTACTGTATGATTGATACCAATCAATAATTCCATGCACAATAATATAATTTAATTTAATTTATTTTCATTATTTCTATACTTAAAGCAAGACGAGGTTTATTAACAAAAACTAAACAATTTGATTATAAATACGTAGTTTTCAATTTCACAAAGATTAAATAACGTGTTAACTATTATTTAAATCACCAATTCTATCAAATATCTTAATTTCATCACACCAGTAAATCTAAGCATAAAGTCCTACCCTACTGCACCATTTGTAGATGAAGAAATGGAAGTTAACCTCTACTTTAGTTATTACCAATTATGCAATTTAATATTGTGATGTGATACACAATGATTACAATAATTAAAATTGATTGAATGTGGAGCAATTCATATTTTAGTGTTCTAATTAGCAAAAAATCAAATAGACAAGAAAAGTTTTGCAATTGTTGTTGCTGCTGACCACCCCGAAGATCAGCCGTGGTGCTGATCCACTCTATCTTGCGCAATTGTAAAATTGCGCAAGAATTATTAATTAAGTAATTGAAATACTTCTTGATTGATTTTTGATCAATTCTTAATTGTGTATTTGAAATGAGTCGCTTATTTTTAAATTGTGTTGCTTACAGAGATACAACAATAAAATACCATATTAGATTAACATCAGTTTCATCATCTGACGATGATATCAGGGAAATCAATCTAGCGAAGTCTATAGTCTTGCATCATTTGAACTTACAAAGTTCTCCTTTGTGATTTTTCTTGTCTATAGATCATCTTCACTGAAAACACTACAAATTCAAGTAATTCAAGTATATTATTATTATTAAAAAATATTCAATGAATTACAAATTCAGAGTTCACTATTTATGTCTACTAATTTCTTTTTACATTTTAATAAATAATGCAGAAGTCTTAACATAATAAAGGCTGTCACTGCACCACAAGGACACTGTCAGAGATGGACCTGTCTGGCAATTGAACCCATGTCGTTCTGCTTATCAAGCAAGCTTGTTACTGACTATGCTACCCACCGGGACTAAATAAAGCTGTGTGTTAGGCAGAAATATGTCCGTAATGATATCATAATGTAATTAACTGCAGTTTTGCATTAGACTAGTCGCAGTAACTATCAAAAAATCATATCAAATAAATTTTATTAAAGTTTCAGTCTAAACTCTTTAGTGTTAAAGTTAAACAATGAATCTCAAGGCAATTTAAACTTTCAATTATTGATCTTCAGATTTCTATTATATTTATCAGAAATTTGTAATTCATAATCAGGTAGCTGTAAAACCGTCACAAAAAACAAATAATTGAAAAACATTTAACTATTATATTATTAACAATTATTAAATAATAATTAGCAATCTAGATTAACAATAATCCAGAATAATTAATATAGCCTATATTAATTATTACGTAAAAATAATAATAAGAAATAGTTATCTTACAAAAATAGCACAAGACGAATTAGAATACTGAACAATTTATAACAATGTCGATTGAAACATTTATTAATCATAAACTTTTAATTTGAATATTTGTCGCAGTCCTAATGAAAAATTATAAGCTACATAAATAGTACATCGTGATATATTTCAATGTGAAAATTGTATAATGCAAATAGCATATTAAAGTGTATCATAATAGTTTGAATAGCATATATTAGTAATTTTATTAACAACTTCATCATGACATTTGCACAATGTTACAAAATGGAGATGTACACAATAAAAAGGCATAAAGCTGAAGTTAACATCAGTTTCATCTCTCGAAAGGGATATCAGTGACGGGCGAGCCTCGGATTCAAACCCCGCACATACTGATCCCAAGTCGGAAACTTTACCGATGTAGCTACTGGCTCCTGCCAGTAGCTACACGACAATGTAGCGTGGACATGACAATGATCATGTCCACGTTTAATCAATTTAAAGCATAATAAATTCATCCTGGTTGTATGGCTTATTCGGTAGCACACATGCCTGTTCAGCAACAGGCTGTGGGTTCGACTTTCTGCCAGGTCCGTACCCTCTCTGACGTCATCCTTGGATAAGAAAACTGATGATTAAGTTACATGCATTAAATGATACAGGTCTACGCTAATAATGTAATTAAACAGTGGAGACGCTTTTATGACGACAATTAAATAGCAAAAACATACATGTATCTATGACAAGAAATCAAATAAAAAATAAACAAATAAAAATGGATAAACAAATTTATAGTAGAAAATCAAAGAGTCGTGTTTAATCAGTAAACAGGTTAATAACGAAATAGCAAAACATATGCTAATTTTGTAATTAAATTAAATAGCAAAACCATGTTTAATTTATTTTACAAATGGTATTTCAGGCCTAATTGCAGAAAAACAGTAGAGAGAAAAAATAAAATTTGAAAAAACTTCATCACTTCTAATGCCGAAATTACTCGAAATACCTCGAAACCAACAACAAATACCCACAAATCAGATAATACATGATATTAACAACATAGTATCTAGTAGTAAATGAATTATTATATAATTTATAATGCTGAGAGGGATCCTTAAAGACTTACTTTTCATATCGGAATAAACTTAAAATGTCTATATAATGCAATGAAATATCGGGTTAAAGTACAATAATTCATCCTCTATTGATGATATCAGGGATGCCAAAATAGGAGTCTATAATATAACCATTAAAACGCTTTTTCCATTTGAATTTCCTCTACAATTTGTTTTTATATTTAGCACAAACATTTCAAGCTAAAAATATTGCAATCTTAAAGCTATAATAATTTATTGTTATCAATCAATGAGGATTTAACGTCTGGTTCTCACCCAAAGGCGATGTCAATGATGTCAACTTGTTTAAATTTCAGCAAGAATTCATCCAGACATCAATTACCAAAGATTCAGGAAGTTAGGTCTCAAACGATTAGATTTTTTTAATGCCCCAGGTGATAACCAACCCTAGGCTAAAAAAATATTAAAAGTTTAAATGATTAGATTATTTCAATTCACGTAAATTTTAAAGCAATATTCTATCACTAATTACTGACAATACTTATGACTTAACGGCAGTAGAAATCAATACAACAATCCTTGCTAGAGCACAGCAGAGCAAAGTCTATAGGAATAAAATATAACATGCATTTTTTATTTATTTTACTCTTCTTTAATTTCTACACATGTCAACCGCACGTGCTTACAAGGTTTCCTTTCTTAGTTGCTGCTTTTTGTATTTTTCTGTAGTCTTCCGTCCCACTGGTAAAATCCTATCTTTGCTGTAAAGAGCGCACTAATGCAGCAAGGGCAGATACATATTAACCAGACATGTGTAAACAACTACGTGTCTAATCGATATGGCAAAACTTTGATTAAATTAAGAATTACTAGAAACTAGTTGATAAGAAGCTCAGCAAAATGTCAGTAAAAAAACACTTTATGAAGGACTTAGAAGACTAGGAATTTCTCTTTAATTTTCAATATTTAATTTGTGAAATTTACTATATATAAAGATTGAATAACATAGATTTTGAATGATAATATCGCTGGATCAGTTAATTTAATAAAAAAACTTAATTACACTTATTTACATTAGCACGAATTAACAGATTTCAATTACAGTACTTGGCATGAATTTGTTAAAGCTCAGTACAAACAAAAAGTGAAATGAAAAGTTAAGTCATGTGTTAATGTGTTACCGTGTTGAAACACTCCCAATACTAAAAATTGTTATAAACACAATATCAAGTCTTATTCACACAACCACAAATCTATATCTGTCGTCCATAGTAAATCACATCCAGTATCTAATCATCACCCAATCATTGATTTAAAACATCAATAATCACCATCCATAATCACCATTCATCACCTCTGTATACCCCTAATTCTGACCCACCAATAACCCCCAGTCACCTTTCGTCAACGCTAATCACCACTCGTCATCCTTAATCACCACTAGTCACCCTGCACAACCCCTAATCACTCCTCATAATCACTCCTCACTAGCTCTAATCACCATTCATAATGTCACTAATCATCATTTGTCAACATTAAACACTCCTCACAACCCCTAATCACCAATCACCACCTCTAATCACCACTTATAAATATCACCCCCAATCACCAATATCTAATCTTCATCATCCTCCTCCTCGCCATCACTGCCCAGCTCTATCTCGTAGGCCATATGCACGAGGTGCTCGGGGGGGTTGAAGGGTAGGAGGGGGGTGGGTCCAGGCTCAAGGACGTTGAACCCCAGGTACATGAAGAGTCGTACGACATCCTGACGGTCACAGCGGTCCTTCCTGAAGTACACGATGACGTGAGAACAGTTCAACGACACCTCCGCATGATCCAGCAGGCTCACCAGGCTATACAACAACACATACAATACAATACCATACAATCAATACAAATGGACAATCTATAGTGCCTACCCCATCACTGATGTGGCCATTTGGATGCGAAACTGGCGTTAAATTGGACTTTATCCATTATAGCCTCTATTAGTCAAGTAGACTCACCAAGCTGTACAACACACACAATACAATACAGTACAATATAATACAATACAATACAATATAATACAATATAATACAATACAATAAAATACAATACAATACATTACTAGTGAGATGCCATAATACAAGAGTATTATTTGGCAGCACAGATTGTATCAGTTGGCAGCACAGCTAATACAACATAATACAATACATCATCAGAGATCATGAGAGACACCTCCGCGTGGTCCAGCAGGCTCACCAAGTTGTACAATGTACATGTACAACAACACACACAAAAGGAAATTCCATAGCGCCTCTAATATTATATATAGCCTATACTAGTTATCTCAGTTTTGGTACAGCGAAGGGGAAACAGAAAATTACACTAAGATAGAGTTCAAATGTCTCTAGATGATCAGCAGCCTATAATAGGCTATGTACCTTGATTATTAGTTATCATAAATAGAAATACAAAATCTATTTATATTGATTTTGAAATACAGAATCTATCTTTATATTGATAGATTGCTAGTGATTAGTGATACAGCAGAAAGAAACATAGAGACTAACCTGTCTCTAGAACCTTTCTCCGGCACAAAGTTCTCCGGCACCTCCACCAACAATTTCTTTCCTCCCTCCACCAGCACTGCCTCCCAGCTCATCTCCACACCCCTCGACACACTGGACCTCAGCGTCAGATTCCTCAAGCCTGGAACACTCTGCCTCCCACCTCTATCCTCTCCTCCGTCAGCCGGCCATGCAGCGTTCAAACACGCACCACCTGAATAGATAAAAAATATTAGATTAGATTTTAGTGTCAAACACTTTAATTTAAGAAACCTAAGTCTAACGTCTGATTCCATATCGAAGGATACAATCAGAGACGATCCCAGCTGGGCCTCAAAGCTGCAGTAGCAGCGCAAGGGGGGGTGGGGGCAGCGGGGCACGTGCCCCCGGGCGCCGGCCGAGGGGGGTGCCCCTCGTTTTTTTATGGGTGCCGTAAGGTGCCCCCTCTGAATTTTATTTGGGGCACCTTATGGCGCCCCTAAAAAATCCGCATTCTATTCTGTTGTCCTTTGGGGGGGGGGGGCTGAAATGTCCCCCGAGCGCCGGAAAGGGGCGCGCCGCCACTGCAAAGCTGTGACACCTTTGGACAGGCTGGAGCTGAGAGTTAGGCTCCTCAGCTCTGGAACACCCTGTCTCTTATCATATCACCTAACCTCTCCAGTTTATGTCCTCCATCTACCGGACATGCAGCGTTCTAAACACCTGATCCTCATGAATAATAAAACAATGGATTTGGTTTCAACACCTAGAACGTAGAACGCTTAAGTTAGACCTTTATCATCTTCACGTCCCAGTAGGATGGCCGAGTCGATAGCAAGCTTGCCTGATAAGCAGGAGGTCATGGGTGCGATTCCCAGGGTCTGTCTCTGACAGTATCATTGTGTATGGAAACAGATGCTAAATATAAATAATAAATAACTTAGATTTGCAGCTTCACCACTCAAACCTTTCCTCATCGAACAGGCCATTCAGGGAACCCTGCATCTCCTCAATCAATCAGTAAATAAAATAATCAAACAAAGCAGGTGCCATATCCCCATTTTTTGGTCGCCTACCGCGGTGGGATCTCCACAGGTGGATGGCGGCTTATGTCATGCTCGGCGAGGTTGGACATAAGCTCGGCGAGGTTGATGAATCCGGGCTCAACACTGCATACCCAAATTTATAGAGCTGACCCTGCGAGGCGGTATATAGCTGCCTTAAGCTATGCCTCCTATGCCTAAATTGATGAATGCATCTTTCTAAATCTTGCGCTAAATCTGTCAGAATAAAGATGCAATGAAAGTAATTACTAAATTACTAAATTATTTATTTATACCGACACACTCACCGCTAGCAGCAGGTGACGCTTGTTTGGCTGAATGAACCGACAGATCGGCCAGCTCAGCCGCGACCCCAGCGACCTCATTAGCACTGAGGTGATTGCTCAGTGCTTTGAGATAGCCGGAGCGCTGCTCGACAGGGGGCTCTTTCAGATCCCCCACACCGTTGCCCTCTGTCTTCTTGTGAGACAAATCTACGGCGTGGGAAACATCAGGACCAGTACAGAGGCCCTGCACCCAGTTGATTAGAGTACTGCAACTCCTCGCTCATCTTACTGGATCTAAAAGAACAATGCAAGTTAGTTAGGCCTAATTATGAATCTATAGGCGTAGATAGGCTAAGAACTGGTTTCAAAATTAAAACATTTTGAAGAAATTTGTCCATATATTAGAATCGATTTACTTTTGAATATGGAATGAAGTCTTCCGCTTTCTACCCTGCTCCTGCTAATTAATTATCTATTTAAAATTAACTATCAAAACTGGGTACAAACAAAGGTGGGCGTATCCAACTATCCATCAATATTAACGTAACCTTCCAAAATGTCACTATCCATTCAATCTCACATTCGCTTTGAAACAAATAATATAAATTAAATTCTAGGATTGGACAGGGTAAAATTCAGTTAACATATACGGTAATCTACCAAAACAAAAATTTTCAGTTATTATTTTTCAACCTTTAACCTATTACATAATTATTTATGCGCAGGAAAATAACAGTACGAAACTGTAAATTTTCACTAAGAAACCTTGATTAACTGATATACTCACATATTGATTGGATCCATCATGTTTATGCCAGGATTGTTAGACGAGAGTTAGGCAGAAAAGTTCACAGGATCACAAATAATCTGATTTATCGACAATTTCTCACAAAATTCACAAAAATACTTGACAACTCCTGTTTGTTATTCTTTAACAGTGATTCCACTCCGTCCAAAAATAGTATTTTTTTTAACAGGACAACCTTAAAATATAGGTTGGTAGACAAAGAGTCGGGGGCCCCCCATATTTGACAGATTGGGTAGAAAGTCTGACAAAATCAGGCCAATTAAGGTAACCCTCAATAATTTGGACGCTAAATATGAAATTTTCTTTAATCCAAAAACTTCAAGAACCATGACAGTACAATAAAGTGTTTGTAGTGCCAGACCTGACTATGAAGCAACAGGAGGAGGAGGATAGAAAGCTAAGATCAAAGCTTAAGGAGATCAGAGAAAGTGGGGAAAGCGACGTAAGGATAAAGAGAGATAAAATTGTTAAAAAACGTGGATGGAGCCGAGGTGGTGATATTTCCACCTCGGGTTTAGAAAATTACTCTGATAGTGCCAGTGTTATTCAACCCTTGTTTGTAGAAGATTACCCTGATATAGGTAGGACACCGTCTTTTGAAAGATATCTTGCCAGTATTGATTCTACCGATAGTAAAGGGGTTGCGGATGGGTTCATTAATTATATGTTTTTTATTGCCAGAAGTATAATGGCTGGATGTAAATTAGAGCAATTAGCCACGTAGGTTTCACAGTATAAATTAGATGTCATATAGGTGTTTGTGAGACATGGTTAAACAACAATATCTCTGACAGTGAAATATCATTATCAGGGCTTAGGGTTTTCAGAAAAGATAGAGGTGAAATAAGAGAAGGGAGGGGTGGAAGAGTTGTTCTCTATGTCAGGGAAGTCATAAATTTCAAGTGTGTGTGATAATTTGACGGGGGTAGATTGTGAGGCCGTATATGTTAAAATAGTTGATTGGAAAACGAAGTTATTGGTTGGGATGTGCTATAGATGTCCCTGCTGTCCTCAGCCAGAACAAATAAATATGTTTAATTTGTTTAAAGAGGTTCAGAATAAAAGAGTGTTAATAATGGGTGACTTTAA
>JAQFZF010002364.1:0-12554 GCA_034695365.1 Enchytraeus norvegicus
ATTGAAGAGGGCCACGCCCCCCCCGTCCCCGCGATTTGAAAATTATTATAATTTAATTTTCGGCTTTAGCGCCTGGGATGGTGAAAATGCAGTAGATTTACATTGATTATATTGGGATTTCAGTCTCCCGGACCTCTCAATCTGGTCTTGTAAGGGGGCCGCCATGGCTAATGAGAAGGGGCCGCCCGGGACTGGTATAAGCTTCTTATGTTTTCATAACCATGAAAAATTGGCAGATAGTAGGCCTATCTATGAGCTTACGAATGTAACTATACTTATATGCAGGTAACCATGCATGTAACCAATGTAAATAAACCCGGATGGTTGATACTCTGCAGGGTTACCAGGTCTTTGGGCACTTGTTTAAAAAAGCCCTCATTATCCGACCCACGAAGGGATGGTGGGCTTGGTTGGCCGTTGTACATACGAGATTTTACTCTCTAATTGACTCGACCGGGAATCGAAACCCGGACCTCATGCGCTTCAGTCGACACAAATCAGCTGACTCGCTAACCACTGAGCCATGGAGACGTACAAAACCGATAATAAAAAAATTAAAGTAGAATTAAAATAATACAGAAAAATTATTATCTATTAAACACCCTGATTTTCATAACGATCATGGAATAAAAGAATAAGATTGCCTATTTGTTGGACTATTCGTTATATCTTAAGCCTGGGCGAAAAGAGTTTAATTTTAAATTTAAATTATAATTAGCGGTAGTTTATTGGTTAGAGTGATGCACTCAGGCGCAAGTGCTTCACGAGTCCTGGGTTCCAATCCTGAGCAGACTACAAAAGTGTATCCACAGATTCAACACTATCTGCGTTAGTGCGCTCTTTACGGCAAAGGTTCGATTAATCAATTACAATCAATAAATCAATTAATCAATCAGCAACTATATAGCGCACTCTTAACTTGAGTCTCAGAAGCGCTTTGTACACTGAAGGGTCGAGTAGCCTAGCGTGCCATAGCCGATGCAGTAGACAACAATAAATGTCGTCCCTGACATCGTCTTCGGGTGAGGAACCGGACATTAACTCCTCATTGATTGATTGATTAAATTTTATTTAAATACCAGAAACTAAGAAAGGAAATCCCGTAAATATTAACCCCATGGTGTCTGGTAGGTTATTGGAATATCTACGCTTGAAGCGTGGTACACTATCTACGGCACAGGTACGATTAATCATGGAGTGGTAAAATAACAATAAAACGAAAAAATAACAGTTACTAAGGTAGCACAGTATAGCATGTGCGTATGTCATGTGTGCAAATATCCGTATAAAGTAAATAAAGTACCGCTGTCATACCGTATGTGAAAATAAAGGAATACAAACGTACTAAACACCATATTTACCAACAGAGACAATTAGTCATAACCCTATTTACTAGAGCAGCGTTTCTCAAACTCTACGGGCTATTGACCAACTCAAAATATAAAAGTTTAGTCACGACCCACTAAGTATTTTTATATAAATTTAGTATAGGCCATTTAGTGTTTTTAAAATCCTAAATGTGTAACTTATAAGTCATACAAAATCATATGTACATGAAAAGTGCAAATCGTCATAGGCATACGAAAGTTGCTCCTTATAGGCTTGTACTAAAATAATAATTAGACCATCTCTTAACAAATCTTTTTTTAAAACCTCGGCGACCCACTTGAACGGAGTCGGCGACCCACCTGTGTCGCGACCCACGGTTTAAGAAACACTGTACTAGAGAACCCGATTTACCAGGGGATCATATTTATCACAGATAACAGTGGTTAAATTGAGGGGGTACGCGTGGGAACGCCGTTCTCGCTCAGGCGAAAATGTAAAAATCACCAGAGTTCCGGGACCCACAAAAAATTAGCATTAGCGTTCCAGGGCCAAAGAAAATCCCATTAACGTTCTTGGGCCCCTTGATTTCAAATTCAACCACTGCCAGAGAACCCTATTTACCAGAGAAACTGATTTACCAGAGAATCTGATTTACAAGATAACCCGATTTATCAGAGAACCATATTTACCAGAGGACCATATTTATCAAAGGACCATATATACCAGAGGACAGTATTTGCCAAAGAACCATATTTGCTAGAGGACCATATTTACCAGAGAACCCTATTTACCAGGAGAACCCGATTTACCAGAGACAATGGCAGAGAACCCTGTTTACCAGAGGAAAATATATATCAGAGGACCATATTTACTAGTGGACCATATTTACCAGAGAACCCTATTTACCAGCGAACCATAGTTACTAGAGAACCCTGTTTACCTGAGAACCCTATTCACTAGAGGACCATATTTACTAAAGAACCCTGTTTACCAGAGAACCCTATTTACTAGAGGACCATATTTACTAGAGAACCCTATTTACTAGAGAACCCTGTTTACCAGAGAACCATATTTACCAGAGAACCATATTTACCAGAGGATCATATTTACCAGGGAGGTCTATATTTACCAGAGGACCATCTTTACCAGAGGTGGTCTATATTTACCAGAGGACCATATTTATCAGAGGTCTATATTTACCAGAGGAGGTCTATATTTACTAGAGGAGGTCTATATTTTCCAGAGGAGGTCTATATTTACCAGAGGAGGTCTATATTTACCAAAGAAGGTCTAGTACGTTGGTTGCGTCGATGTACTCAGACCATGAGCAAGCCTCACCTCCTTTCATTAGTGCTTGAAGTGTTGGGTCAGCTGTTAGTACAAACAATCAATCAATGAGGATTTAACGTCCGGCTCCTCACCCGAAGGCGATGTCAGGGATAAAATTAATAGTGCCGGGTCGAGAGATTGATAATTTATATATAAGTTTAGCAAATCATTAATATCACCCTGTTTCTTTCATTTTAGGGTTTGGGTTAGGGTTAGGGTAAGGCCGTAAGGGTTAGGGATATAGTCAGGGTTAGGGTTATTGTTAGGGTTTGACTTCGAGACTGCTTTGCAAAAATATAATCTATAAGTACAATATAGAGTCAGTTCAAAGGGATTTAAATACCACTTTGTCGCCATTAGACGATGCATAAATATTAAATATCACTGATCTACTAAACTTGTATACAATTAACTCACTGACGGGTCAGCTGTCAGTATAAACACAATTAATTTAATACTTTAAATACCTTATTTTTAAAATTATTTGACAAATAATGGTATATATTATATCGCTGCAGTTGGTTTTAGGAGTAAAGCTGTTTTAAGCGTAACCCCAATCTTTGTGACGGTAGTGCTCGATTGTGTTGAGCCATCTTGAAGAGAAGCCTCGTGCTTCTGACCTTGACGTTAAACACACTCAAACCTACCTGCAGCATTTATGATTCATAGTTAAACAATAATAATTAATATTAATAAATATAATACTTAGGCCCATAGAAATACAAATGTTATAACTTATTGCTACCTCTATGCTGGGGCTAATTAATTCTATTATCTTACTATAACATAAAATAGATTTTATTACGGTACGTTAAAAAGAAGTGGGCAAAGAGCATTTAACATAAATCTCTTGTACTCTGGAATGTCATGTAGCAGATAGTGCGGCGAAAGCATATCGCGTTGTACCATTGGATTGCCACGGACAGCCGCTGCCACAGAGAAGTCTTTTCACGGTAGTCGCTGGTGATGGTATGGGTCCTCCTGCCAATGTCATCTATAAAGTCAGTGCCGGCAGTGTTGATGGAACCATGTTACTGTTACTATCCCTGAGAATAACATTATTGTTATTATTATAACTAACATGTAAAATTCTCGGGATCAGCCTCATAATATCTCCTCCAGTCCTGCCCGTATTCTATGGCACTGAGGTACCAGGGTCCAGACAGGATCATATCATAGCCCTTATCAGCCACCATCGTAGCGTAATCCTGCCATGGTAGAAACTGACCAGGCGCACCCAGGGTATTATCCTTCCAAATCTGTACTACAGTCTCGCTATCCACCTGCAACCAGAATAACAAAATAGTGAGGATTTATCGTCTTATTCTTCACCAGAAGGCGATATCTGGGACTCTCAGTGCACTGCCTAACGCAGGTCCATGGCATATAACTGTTTGTATGCCATATTTCTTGGAGACAATTGCTTTCTGAAGAGTCTCCTTAACCATTGACTGCGTTATCGGCTTCTACGAAACACGTGCAGCTTTCGCTTGGTCAATTCTAATATTTGCCGGATCCAACACGGCATAGTCTTATGCGCTTTAAAATGCATTCTATAAGTTTACTGTGCAATATACTATTTATGTTGGCCTAACGTTACTAATTAAAATGTATATTATATTAAAACCTTTTTGTTACTGTGCCTCCGCTTCATAAATTCGCCGTGAGTCATGTAAACCAGCAACTTAGCTTGGAAAAAACTTAAAATAAATATAGTATAAGTTGAATAGGGTAAAAGTAAAACTAAAATTAAATATCACAAAATAATTATTAATAGTAACTCACAGTAACGTTGTTTTCGATAGGGTCTTGCCAGATATTGTATTTCGTAGGTCGGTTGAGATTTTTTATAATTTGAATCAGTCTCTGAGCGAAGTATTGTTCTACCTCCCCCATTGTATCAAACTGCATGGTCGCCATCCAAGCTTTAATATCTGGGCTGCTCTCCCTGCACAATCAATCAGTCAATGAGGATTTACCTATTTGATTTTTACTTCTTTCATTTAATTAGAAAAGTTATACAAATGAAGATACAGATATCCAATGGCAAAGAAGTTATCACCAAGTCATAAAACTCTTTAAGGTTACATGCGCTTAGATAATAAATGAGTGATTAAACGTCAAGTTCCTCATCCGAAGGCGATACCAGGGTCATCCCAAACGGTATGAGCAACTACAAAAATACAGTACACGCCAATCGCTTAAAAAATACAGTACACGTCAATGAGGAATGGACGCCCGGTTCTTCACAAAAAGGCGGCATCAGGGACGTCCCAAGCGGCCTATTTAATAGCTATTAGATTGCCATTGATTCATTAAGCATCGATTGATAGAGAATTCATAAATTTAAGTTTCTAAGAAAATCAGAAACCGAGGTATACTTATTTTATGGTTCTTTAACTTTTTAATAAAATAAATACAAAACTGAGTTTAATTTCTCACCAGCAGGCCTTGTAGACTTCATCCATGCCCAGATGTACGTAGTCATCAGGAAAGACCTCAGAGATCTCATCGTAGAGGCTCTTTAGGATGGTGTAGGTGCCCTCAAGCATAGGGTTGACTATCTCATCGGGGCCATGCTGGGGGTAGTTAGGCACGTGGGGCCCCCCTGCCTCCCCTTCCCCCCAACATGGGGTGATTAATTCTATAATAATTAATCAATAAAATAGTGTATTGTCAATAATGTTGCTGGCCTTGTGGTAAAGTCGTGGACTTTTCAAAATGACGTCCAAGGTCCAATTCCGGTAGAGCCGATCAGAGGGTAAAATCTAGGACGAACAATTGGGATGGTTGATCGCTGCATAGAGCGCGAAATGGGTCTTAAACAATCATCTGATGCTTTCTGATCCATAGCCCGTTATTATTTTTATAACAAAATAGCATAACTTGCTACGGTAACTAAGACATAAGGTCGCTTTTTATATAATGCATTTATGAAAGGAAATACCGGTATGTACCGTACAGGGACGTTACAATAACATTATTGCGTTATACTATTGATCACGCAGTCGGAAATGGACAAAGACAAAGGTAGACGTACGATTAATTAGGACAAGGTACGATTAATCATGGAGTGTCAAACAAAATAATAGAACCACATAAATATCAACTAAAAAAATACCGGTATGTGGTATACAAGTACGTTACAATAATAATAGAGCATCGGTATGTTATTGATTTCGCAGATGGCGATATAGCCGGGATTCGTTTCCAAATTAGGCTACCTAGTTGCAATCGCCATGAGTAAGTTTACGCCGACTGCTTCTGTTTATAGCAATGGAGAGTAAATGAATTCGAAGGTCTCCAAAACCAGGCATTGAACCCGCGACCTCCTGTTTCACAGGCCGCTGTGCTGCCATTAGACCACGGAGCCTTTCCCTTAACAATTTCTGTCGAAAATAAAATAATTAATGCCTGTAAAATCGTTTACCACTGGTTTCTTTTTCAGCACTTGTGACTTGCTAACTGAGTTTGAGTGGACCAGTTTGTATTGCTGGTTGGAGTCCTGATATCGTCGTCAGATGGCAAATAGCAAAGTTACGATTAATCAAGGAGTGCCAAAAGTAACAGGAACGATTAATTAGGACAAGGTACGATTAATCATGGAGTGTCAAATAAAATAATAGAAACACAGAAATATCAACTAAGAAAGAAAATTAGCATGTGCGTTCTGTCAAATGTGACAGTTTACGAAATGAATGCAGATGACGAAACGAACGTAAACCCATATTGTATTATAAATTATATAGTTTTGATTACCTGGAAAGCTCTTGCCCCAACTCCAGGTATGCCCTGGTGTGTCGAACTCCGGAATGACCCTTATACCTCTTAATCGTGCCTCTCTAATAACAGCTGCAACATTCTCCTGTGTATACAGGTGATAGGACGAGTAGGCGCCCTGCGTGAATCAATAAATCAATCAATCAATCCATCAATCAATTGACCAATCAATCAAATCAGTCAATTTTCTGTTTACTCCCGGGGTAAGAAGTGAAGCCAGTGGCACGGTCGGTTAGATATCCGACCGGGGATCAGTATGTGTGGGGTTCGAATCCTATAGTCTCGCTCGTCACTGATATCCTTTCAAGAGACGAGACTGACGTTAGGCTTACTTTTTATAAAGTAATCTCATAAAGTAATCTTATTCAGTACAAATTATAACCAAAGCTTTTATGTCTAACAGTGAGAATTTTAGCTGATGTCTTAACAGTGAAACCAAGAGTCCAATAATATTTTTTAAGTTACCGACTAATTGCTGTGTCACAAGTATACTGTCAGAGACGGACCCGGCTAGAAATTGAACCGGTGTCTTCCTGTTTCCAAGGCAAGTGTGCTACCGATTCGGCCATAATGTAGTTTCATCTCTCTCTTTCTCTCAGTGTATTGTCTAACAGAAGGTCCAATGGTCCATGACATATAACGATTCCATACCTCGCTCAGTTTTTTCCTTCATATCCACATATCTGTGATCCCGTTATCACTTCATCCAACATTCTTATTCTTCTTGGTCTTCCTCTGAATCTCTTGCCTTCCATTCTGCCCTCTTTAATTAATTAATTAATAGAAATGTTATATGTTAATTAATTATAAAAAGTTAACTTTTATTTTAAAACTTTACTAATTTTTATGCATTTTAATGGCGTACCAGTCGACTCATGTTAGGGAATGTAGTGCTGACATATGGGAAAGATTGATCGTCTACGAGGTGCCAGTGAAACACATTAAACTTGTCCCAAGACATTCCGTCCTGCTCACAGAAATGAAATTAATATTACATATTATAATGAGGATTAAATATTATAATGAGGATTTAACGCCCGTTTCCTCACCAAAATACGATGTCAGGGACGTCAAATACTCAAATACATAGTGAGGGCATTTTATAGAGCCTCTAAATATATCTCAGTCTTCTAAGAGACACCTTTAGAACAGTGAATGGAAAAGCAATCTAGCCTGCCATATCTACATACGATGTGGCAAGGCGTCAGCAAGTCTGGAATTTAGCTATCAATCGGTCTAGTATACAGGACCCAGACTGTTCTGCCCTTCACTGCAGTATCTGCGTTCGTCGGCTCCTATGAAACACATGCAGTTGTCGGTTGGTCTATTCTCAAATTTTCCAGACCGAACACGGTCAAGTAATCCCTCTTAATGCGCAGCTTAACGGCAGGCCCATGGCTCATGGTACGGTTTGTATGCCGTATTTTCGTGGGATAATTTTGTTTTCTGACGGATCTCCTTAACCAGTTACTGCGTTAGTTGGCTTTTACGAAACACGTGCAGCTTTCGGTTGGTCTATTCTTATGTTTGCAGATTCAACACGGCAGGTCAAATCATACTAAATAAAAAATACAAGGGCTTCAGAAAATAACTGGATTTTCAGAATTCGGTCAAATACAGAATATCCGAAAAATAAAGAAATACGAATATAAACTATTTCGTCCGAATATTAACACGAAAATTGCATAAAAAATAGGTCCCTGGACAATTTAACAAATCTCAAATTGTAATCAAAATTTTATATAAATTATATAATTTAAGTTTATTTTTAAAAATTAAAATACATATTATAAACGGCATCATCAATACGAATGGTGTATAAAGTAAACAATATGAATACGAAGTGTGTAAAAATATGTCTACATGTATAGGCGATAATAAAAACCTCGAAAATGAGCATTTGAAACCTTATTAATTTTAAGGCCTTATGAAATTATTAATATTTGGTTTCTATAAGTTGATTAGATTTATTTAATTTATTAGATTCATCGTGTTAAACTCGTCAAAACATTCAATCAGGGTGTTTCAATACATGTATATTGATACGTACGAGTATTTTGAAGATGATTGACAGAGGATAGTAATGCCTGGCGGTGTCTATCATCAAGCCTCTGTACGTATAGCGTGGTGAGTCCTCTATAGATGTCTCGTTGATACGGTACTGTAAATCAATCAGTTAGTTAATCAATCAATCAGTCAGTTAGTTAATCAATCAATCAGTCAGTTAGTTAATCAATCTGTCAGTTAGTTACTTTGTTAATCAGTTAATTAATCACGCAATTATGTCTCTGATATCATCGTCCGATGCTGAAACGAACGTTAAACCTATATTGTATTGTATTGTTGCATTGTATTGTATTGTAATCAATTAGCCAATCAGTCAATAGTTATTATTAATCAATCAATACGATCCAATGGAGCCTTTTAATGCGAGACTCCATAGTCTCTCTCTCTCTCTTTCTCTCTCTTTCTCTCTCTCTCTCTTTCTCTTTATATATCTCTTTCTCTCTATCTATCTATCTCTCTCTCTCTCTCTCTCTCTCTCTCTCTCTTTCTCTGAGTATACTGTCTAATAGCAGGTCCATGTCTCATAACGTTTCCATCCCTCCCTAACCTCAGTTTTTCTTTTAATATTCACATATTCGCCCATTTATCACTTCATCCAACGTTCCTATTCTTGGTCTTCCTCTTATCTACCTCTGTTTCATTCCTCCTGTAGTTAATTAGAGCTCTAGTTCAACTGTTACTGCATAGTATTACAACTTTAACTGCATCTGAATTGTTCAACCGCAGGTAAGCAGATTTTCTACTTACTTAACATCATCATTGGATTTAGAAAGAGACGCTAAACATCTATTATTATTGTTATTATTATCCTTATTAAATTATTAAATTATTATTATTATACTTACTTTGTGGTCGTCAGTCAAATAGATGAGCTGGCTAAATGTTTCCAAACCTGCAAATGAACATTAAAAACTTAGTTCACACCTCAGGAATTGTTTAATTGTTTCTTTAAATTGTAATTGTTTAATTGAAGATTTTGTCCAACACGCAGTATTGGCTAGATAACAATGAAATTTGTAAAACGATCCTTTTTAATATCTTTTAGAAAACGCGGGAATTATATACTAAAATAAATACTTTTACTATAGTACATACTTTTCGCTAATATCGTCGTCAGATGATGTAACGGACGTTAAACTTTTATTTCTTAAATACTTTGTGAACTAGTTGCTTGAAATATGGAATTATTGCGTGGTGGATGTCTTCTACTCAAGACTAGGTAACACAGGTCTGTGTATTCTATTAAAGGTGGAGCTGGCGACCTTGCCGTCAGATCAATTACAATAGCCACTTGTGTACTCACAGACAAACGGGATCAGCACTGAATCTAGGGGTCAGTACTGACGTAAGAGAGACTATCCACATCCCATGCTTAGAAATGAAATAAATTAAGCAGATAACCCAGCTGAGCCAGTTTGCACATCGGTGTGGTGTCCGACTCGGGTTCCATAGGTTTACGGTTCGAATTGCAGGACTCACTAGTCACTGATGTAGCCGTCAGGCTGCGACATATACGTTCAAAAATGGTTAATTTAGCCCATTTGCCTTTTATTAAATTAGTCAATCAAATTTATTACTTTGCTTTTTTTAAATAAGCGTAAATTTAGCCTTGTATCCTGTGGGATAAGAGCCAGTTACGTAACGGTCAATACAGTACAATACCATGAAAATTTAACGTCCGGTTCCTCACCCGAAGGCGATGTTAGGGACATTGCGATGTTAAGTGACTGGACTGCGGGCAGTGCGGATGAATAGATCTGCGTGTCGAATCCAAGGGCTCTCATGTCACTGACATGACCGATAGGTCTCGAAACTGACGTTAAATATGGTTTAGCCCTTAAGATATATTATTTTCACCATTATAGATTATTGAGTAAATTACTAACCTCTCAAAGCACCCCATATGGTTTCAGCATGTAGCACTCCTGAAGAACTTGTGGATATGGTTAGGCTATCTGTAGAAAATAATAACATAGAAAGGGTACCATCAGTTAACTATGTGTAGAAAATAAGTTGAATCACATAAAATCATAATGCAATCTTGATTAGCTGGGCCAATGCTTTATCAATAAATCAACAATCAATTAATCAATGAGTAAATATAATCCCCGGTCAATGCAAAACGACACAGCAGTGATAATTGTCAATGCACTTTATTTGACTTTTCGTTTATATTCTTGTATCAGAAATGATCAAGTGTTACATCTAATAAAAGTCGATTAATCAATCAATTCTAACCAACGTCCCAACGTCCGGTTCATCAAAAATAAATAAAGTTTGTATAATAGAAATAACTTAGTAATAATGGTAGTTGTACCGGTTAACCAAGGAGTCGAATACATCCTCTGGTTACACTATAAATACATTAACTGTACCTTTTCTTTGACCACGCTTAAAACCAACCTGGGCAGTAACAAATGGTTAGAATAATATATAGGTCTAATAATTATTATAAATTTCCACAAAGTTAATAAATTAAGATACCACAAATGTAGTCGATTTTCAGAAATCTTATAAACAAGCCATGAAGACTGTACAATATAGAAATCAGTACCTTGTACAACGTCAAACGACAGCATACTTAAAATATCTACCCGATAATATCTAACCGACAGAGATTTGGTGAAGCGGTTAACATGCTTGCTTCAGCATCGAGTGATGACTCGAGGCGTGGGAACGATTCTCAGTTCAGTCGACAAAATACAAACGGCACCCATGGGCACGGGTGCGTATCGGTGCCTGGAAGATGGAAGGCTAATCGTGTACCTGCGCTGGCTGCGCTGCTCGCCCGACAGTCCATTGCACTGATCGAAAGACAAAGGTACGATTAATTATGGCGTAGATATATAAAATGAGAACACAAAAAAAGTAACTAAGAAAGGAAACTAGCATGTGCGTCTGTCACGTGTGAATATGTTTGGAAAAAAGTTGAGAAGTTCTTAAGTTTTTAATAAACTGTAATACAATAAATATCCACTTTTCTGTAGACAGTACAGGTACTCGCGGTAGGCTATGCCATCCGGCTGAGTCATCTCAGCCGATAAGCACATCGGTTGAGTGTCAGACTCGGGCTCCATAGGTTCACGGTTCAAATCTCAGAGGTCGCTCGTCACTGATGTAGCCGTTGGGCCTGGAAGCGGGCATTAAATTCTGCTTTAGCCTTTATCTTCCGGTAAAACTTGGATTAATCTTTTATTGTTGAGATAATAGTTTAAATATATAAATAAATAACTTTTCATTTTATTATTATTGTATTAATTCAACTATAATAAAAGATATAAATAACTAATTTTTGTATTTTATTATTAATTCTACTAATTCATCTACTACATCTTACATTTGATTTGTCCCGGTTGGATGGCCGAGTAGATAGCAAGCTTGCCTGATAAGCAGGAGGTCATGGGTTCGATTCCCAGCCGAATCCGTCTCTGACAGCATCCTTGGGTACGGAAACAGACGTTAAACATAGCTTTACAACTTTTACACTATATCCACTACGTCTTAATTAAGCGATTTATCGATTTACACCGTATCGTCAGCATTATTCATCATGCTGGGCAAGTATTTATAACGCGGCTAGTAATTAAAATAAAGGTAATTAATTAAATATTAAGGTTATTAATTATTTCAAAAGCTGGTCCAGTATTTAATAAATAATTTATTTAAAAAATAAAATTAATAATGCAATTAATAAATTTTTAATTCTTTTAAATACATCTTACAGGACTCGTCGTCACCATAAGAAGGGTAGTGATTAGCTCCACACGCCTCAGTCATGATGTGAACCTGCAACCCCTGCAACTCTGGCAAACTCTCATCCCTCTCTCCCAACTCACTGAGGTTAATGAACCTTAACATAGCATAACATAACAGTCCTGCGTCAGGAAGCATCAGAGACTTGTTTAAGACCCATCCCACTATTACCATATTTACTATAACAAAGCAACTTTACTTATAATAATGGTTATGGGGCCGTCCATAAAAGACGTCCGCACGGGGGGGGGGGGGGGGTCGGGAAAAAGCGGACCAAAGCGGACCGGGGGGGGGGG